>NDFZ01004240.1:0-63939 GCA_002192655.3 Mamestra configurata
GGACACCTCTCCAGGAAGCTTAGCGAAGGTTGACTTGCACTACCTTCTGCCACATCACTGCTATCACTAATCATAACAACAGTTTAATGTAAAAAAAAACAATATTTAAAACGAATTAAGAGAAAAAAAAACACACTGAATATAAAATAAAAACTGTCAATAAAATTATTGACAACACGTGTCAAGACAGCCGCGCAGACGCGCTGGTGGCGGCCTGGAGCGCCGCGCCGTCCAGCCAGGCATTTCGGCGGCGGGTATCCTGACAACCGTTGCCAGGAGACACGTAGCCTGGCGTCGCGTCCTCAGCGTCGTCTCCAGATGCACGTCAGCTCTAAGCTACACGTATTCAGATGCGTTGTTCACCATCACCGTAAACTTATAAATGCACCGGTACCGAGAACGCAGTTGAAGACCCAACAAAGTCAAAGCAATTATCGTATCGTAAACTGAATAAATATGTAAATAGCATTTATAATCATATGAGCGCTTGACTGCTGATAGAAATTTCAAGAGCACCACGATTTTATTAAAAAAAATTGTATTTTTTAATCACTTTTGCAATAAAAGTAGGATGAATCTGCCAGAATATTCTTATTCCAATTTATTTTATCACTATTATGTAATAATAAAATTTATGTTATAACATCTTGTATCACTCAAATCATTTACACCCATCTTGATTCCAATATTTTTCGATGACCAATATAGTTTAAGAGTCAACAAACACGGATTCAATCAGCCGTTCAAATTGTACGCCCGCGCTAATCCTTTTATTAGTTATATTAGTAATAACAAAACTTCAACGCGAATATGTACATTTAAGAAATTGAAATCTATTAGGGCCAATTTTTCAATAAAATTTTGCCTGAGGAATATAAATTGCGGTTTGTCAGATTTTGTTCAGAAAATATGTCTTAAATACTTATTTCTCAGTTAAAAATAATCTGACTATTGCAAAACTAGCCTTTAGTTTAACTTTAAGTTTTTGTGCACAAAATAATTTTCTATTATAAGAAAATATGAAAGGTTGTATAGGTAGTTCAAAAGTTTACCGTTCCCAGTAGAATTTAAGTACAAAATTTGTTACATCATTTCAGTGAACTATTCGACAATACCACAGTATAAATATGAACAGTACGGAAACTACCTACAAACGCTCGAAACGACACACATGTTTGTGTAACATGCGCATCGACGAGAACCCTAAGCGGTTGCCGCGGTGCTGTCAGTGTCGCGAGCGTATTGCGTTGTATACGGCTGTTTATAAAGTTAAAGATCTATAGTTCTACAAGTTGTTGTGTGTTAATATTAAACTATTTTCCGTGTTTTATACTATCGTCTTTAGCTGAGATTAACCGACGCCATGAAATTACCTATTTAATTTGTATTTGTAAGCTAGTAATTTCAATTCGATTGATCACTACAAAACAAAAATGTTTTAATAAAAAATAAGAACAATATCAGTAATATTAAAAGTCAACAACCCTATTGCTTCAATGGAGCGTAGGTTATTGTTTATCAACTAGACTTCGTTTCTGTACTGTTCATATTTATGCTGTGACAATACGTTACAACAACGCACACAAGATCATGTCTCTTCCAAAATACCTTTATTGATTGATTGCCGAGTTATAGCTCTTAAAACTTTACTTGTACGCAACAGTAGCAGTTCTTTTGTGTTAGATCTCTTTGTGGAGCCGAGTTCGGATGCTAATCGAATAAAAATGATTCACTTCCTTCCTATGAGGAGAGAATGGAGGAGAATGTGTATTGTCTGTCGGCGAGCCAAGCAAGGGCGGAGCTCTTGTGCAACGCCGACAAACGTATTGTGCTCGGTGCAGTGACTTCTCTAATGGATAGTTTTTGCTACTAATTTTACTATCCAGATTTCTATGTTTTATTGGGAGCTTTTAGTGTTGTTTTGTTCGTTTATTTCCTTATATGCAGGGAATATTAAAGAAACAACGATTTGGGGTATCACATTATTGTCATTTATATTTTCAGAAGGCGATTCAAGAAAACTTTCAAGATTTTCGAATGAATAACTGTGTAAGTAGTGCAGCGCTATTTTATCATTTTCTAATCATTAATTTTGTTCAAAATCTTTTCGCTTTTTGGTAATGTTTCTTGCTACATTAGAAAAAGTAAAATAGAAATTCTACTTTTTATACTGTCACAGTGAGTGTAACAGCACAAAACGGAAACGAGTTCCCCTCACTCATAACATTGACTTAAATAGCGAGTAGAAAATCAATTGTATCTCGACGTGCCCATCGTATTGTTGCGATGACCAAACTGATGCTTTTGTCTGCCGCCCCTGACACGCAACCCCAGGGTTGGAAACTTTGAAACCGATGCTATCGATTTGAATATAACCCATTGCTGCATTTGTATAAAGAATGCTCAAAATTGAAGACGCAAACTCAGTAATGGGAAGCATTAAGAAAATTAAAGTTGTAACAACAGGGTCAATTGATGATCGTAGTAATGAGAAAGTCTGAAATTGTCGACTAATTACATGGTGCGCGGCGGGCGTTACGATTTGCGATAACAGTAAAAGTCCTATAATGGCCAGTAACACGGCTCGAGTCAACTATGTGGCACTTTCGTAATGGCCGAAGCCGCGAGATTAATTGTGACGCTATTAATTTCGTCCCCATTTTATAGTTTGCAGTTTTAGATGGGTACAGAAAGGGTTTGTTTATTGAACTTTGACTCAGAACAAAAGCTGGTCCAATTTTCTCAGATCACTAACATTTCTCATGACCGGACAAGGCTTTTAAATTGAATATTGTCTCCCATTAAAACAATCATTATAACAAATGTAGAAAGAGAGAAAATAATCCCACAGCTGTGTACACACGCCACACGTTACGTCAATAGAATCAATGAGCACTTTTTATTAGCGACACTACAAGTGCGTCAAAAGTTCCGAACTTCGTGAAGTCATTTCCGATTGTCCGTAATGAGCGATGAGCATGTACCGCTGACTTGTGGGTGGAAACATCCCCTTCGACAAATGACAATTCTTTGTGTCAATTGCGTAAAAAATCAGCGCTCTACGTTTGTTGGACGAGACCGACGAGACGACGCGAATCGCATCCGCTCTTCCGACTTTTGTCGGCCTTCCTATTGTCATGTCCGATATTTTTGATAAAATTACGTCACACAATACGACGGACGCTCAATAGCTTGTTGTTCAATTGTTGTAAGCTCATTGAACGAATGATATATGTTCGGGGGTCTATTCGATGCGATCCGTTCCTTCCGATCTCATTTGGCTTGGTAATGTTATTGCACAATAGTGCTATGTTTACTGAACATTACTATCAATCAGAGATAGGGATAGTAGTTTAATTGTGATGCGTGTTGTAAAGTACGTTATTGGACTTTTGGATTAACACACATTTGAAACATGCATCTCCTTTATCAACAGCTGTTGTCTGTCTACAAGTAATGAATATCATTACATTATTTTCATACATTACAACAAAATGTCACAACATTTTTGTGAACCGTTCTCAGAGCAACCCTTTCGACAAGTCCACAGTACTTTGTCAGAATTAATAGCCCGTGAATGCGGCCCGGGGTTTACAGCACAGTGCCACAACTTTTCTGATTTTCGGATTGTTTTACGCATTATTAACTTGGCAATCCAATTACGTAAATAATATTGAAGAGGATTTGTTTACTTTGTATTTTTACGGAGAAAAAATATGTAAGTCATGAATCAACCACGACAGGATAATTGGGGCTAGAATGCATTATTCAAAATAAAGTTAAAAATGTTCTGCAGCCGCGTTTACCTTTTGAAAGAGGGTAACCGATATTAAAAAGTAAACGGACAATTTAAGTCTCCTTTTAGTAAAACATTTGTGCTTTAACAATGGGGAATCAATCTCCATGTGGCGTGGCTCCGGGGTGCGATATAAAGCGATGAATACTAAAACAACTGGCAGTTAGTAGGGTGTGAAGGCGGGAATGATTAGGCAATATCCTGCGGAACCCTCGCCTCGCCCTGCGACCCCTGCTGCTACATCTTACTTAATGCGCCTCAGCTATTTTGATCGGACATCTGATTTCGGAAGGCTACAATATTGGCTTTCGATATCGAAGCTAATTTTATGGTTTAAGTTGATTATGCTTGTAGCGATGTATTATCAGATTATGGGCTTGTTTATAAAGCTGTAGATCGTTTTATTATTCATGTTTTCTATGCTATATAAATACTCATAACAACTAATCCAGCTGTAGTATCGTTCGAAAGTAACTATGAAAAAATAAAAGATTTTTTAATGGACCCATGGAAAATAATAATTTATGTTTTATGAGACTAGGCAAGATGTTCGAAGTGTACCTAGATCGTCCAACTTTAATCATATTTAAATGAAGAGAGCACGAGGCGTGGCTAAGCCGAGAACCGGCGCGTTTATTAAACGGATCCATCACACCAGCTTTGCGGTGTCACCCTTTACTCGCTTAATTACACAGTCATTGTTGACGCCATACAGACAGACACCTAGTGTTTGATTTTATAATCAGATTGTTTCTGGTTACATCTGTTGGGTAGTAGGAAAACTGTTTGGATCAATTACACGTTTGACTGAAATAATTCAATTTGTAATAAAGCTGAAGATTTACCAAAATCGCATGTGTGAAGCACATGCGATTTTGGTAAATCTCTTTGATTAGGTCAAGTAAATAATGTCTATTGTTCCTTATGTGTAGGCTGCTATGCCAAGTAAGGTAGATCATCACAATGTAGGTATATAGGTACTGTGTGCTGGATTATGGATTATAATAATTCAACAGGGCACAACTTGCAGAACGAAAAGTAGACGGGGTCGAAAGGTTCAGGAGTGGAAATTGCATATTTATCTGAAGACGTAACTTTGCCTCTCAAAAGGTGTACCGATGACCTGGTGAAGGCCGCAGGAGTCCGCTTTATGTGAGATGCACAAGACCGGTCCTTGTGGCGACGCTTAGGGGAGGGCTATGTCCAAAACTGGATGTCTCTCGACTGAAATGATGACGATCTTGTTATGCTCTTAAAAGTTGCGTTCGATGTTATATCACATCACCAAACAAAAATAACATTTTAAAAAATTCCGCCAACTCTGACTAATGCATGCAATAATTTAACACAACATATTTTTGCATTCACTTTCATGTTTACTTTATTGCCAGTCACCGCAGCTAATAGTACTCCCACTACAACAGATGCAACTTTATTTTTATCAAGAAAATGCTTCTAGACTTCTAACTCAAAAGGTCTGTGTTTCGTGATAACTACAAATTGAGAGTCTTTAAGTCCAGAGTGAATAGGTTACTTCTAGGCAAGTGGGCTCCATCGTCGACCACTTCATCGCTTTCCATCAGGTGAGATTTTGGTCAAACGCGCGGTTTTTTTTTAAAACTATTATCTAATCTAAAATTATCTTTTTGATACAGTTGGCGCAGCAGGCAAGGCTTTCGCATTACGGTTCGCCTGAATGATAGGTATAGGTACCCGCACGAAGCAGACACCAAAGTATAGAATTGACCTGTAAATTGTTTTGGGTCTTGCTCATTGTTTTATTTTTTATTGGTCCCTAACTCTCTGCACAGGACAAAGCCCTCCCTACCTTCCTTCTTCATTTCTTTGCCCTTGTTACTCGTTGATCGTCGATCGTTTTTTAATACTTCGACTTCGTCCGTAAAACTCATATAACTGCAAAAATCTTAGTGTTACACTGCACTAGTCTATTACTAAACTGTGTTGTGAAACAATAAGGAAATTACAAAGACAAGTATGAAAGAAAAATGTATCCACCAAATCTTGTACAGGTACAACAAACGCTTAACGATTGTGTTCAGAAAGCGCCATTAACATCGACGGCGACATCCCACACCTCATAATGTCAGTTTGATTACGAGCAGACTTGATTAAATCTTCGCCCTGTCTTTACCTCGCCAACCGGCTTTTGATGTAAATGAAGCTTTAATAGCTCGTAACATGGTTCTTAATTGAATGGGACGGGAGAACTATGATAATTGCTGACAACCGGGATATGTGCCTGCACAAATCCCAAACTACAATACAAATATTTCAAAACCGGCATACACGATTTAGGAAATTTATATTATCAGATAATTATAATATTTTTCGTGGACGGGGAAACCCAGGACGTATTGCACCTACTTTATGAAATTAATAACAATTAATAATCAAAGATTTTATCATAATCTTTCGAGTACCGGAGAAAGAGTTGTGTAACTATTTTGGGTGTACAAAAATAGATATATGTATTCTATCTATATAATACTCTATTCTCACTCATATTTGCCACTGATCACCGGAAATCAATTCAAATACTTATTTAAATAATATCTCGTAACTAAATCCTCATGGGGCGTAAATAAAAGGCGATGTTTTAATAAAGTTAACACATAGTTCAGTGCGAGCATCGGAGAGCGATAGACATGGCCGGGGCGCGGATTAGTTGTAAATCCGCGCATGGGCTCGCATACTACGAGGGTGCTAAAGCTCACTCTCGGTGCTGGCCAAATTATAAGCGGAGGCTAGTTTAAAAGAAAAGTATTCGTCAACATCTAAACCAATATTTTTGCTTACAAATTTGATACAAAAGTTAGTTTATTTGTTTTTAAACTTCTCGCCTAAATCGCTGTACCGCTTTTGATAAATTTTAATAAGGACATAGATGGGGCAATGAGACGGTTCGAGGCTACTTTTTTGCGAAAAATTATACTAATGCGGCCGATATCGCAGGTAAAAACCTAGTGCTACATACAGAAGCTATAAAATCTAAAATAACATTGGAATATTTACATTTTGCATCCGTTTTCTAACACAATCTGGTCATTTCACAAAGGCCAAATGATTTTGACTGAACAGCACAAGGTGCAAGATCTGCCACGTTGATAGAGTAATATTGATTTGGTTTTACCATACCATACCACAGGTTATCACACTAAATGTGATTTTCTTAATTCGGATCCAATACCTAAATAAAATAAATTGAGATGATTTTTTTATTTTCATTTATTTTCAGCATAGTTCTCCACAGAGACTAGTATCCAATAGACTTTAAATCTAGCGAACACTTGATCATCGCATAATATAATTCGTCCTTCGAGCCGGATTTTCCGCGGCCCTCTATAACTTGTACGAAACACAGAAAGTAAGGGGTGGCAGCAACACAACAATCAAATGTACTGGCGGTTTTAATATTGTTGCCGATTTATAAGGATAAGTCACACGAGTAAATATTAAATTTGTTAGCGATACTCCGAGATTAAGTGGGAGGGCCTGCTCTTGGAGAGGGAGTCACGGTCGTTTATTATTGTTTAACACTTATTAATAATGTTAAACTAACATATTATAGTCAAATTTTGTTTAACATTTCAATTTTTTTTATTTCTATACTATTTGAGCAAGTGAGGACAGATTTCTTATTTAAAATTGGTACATTATTTACATACCCTGTGAAAACATTTTAACTTTCACCTTTTCTCAATGATTATATAATTCATTTTGGTTACAAACTTTTGAGGTGATCTTTGTTTTGGCATTTCCTCAATTTTTCAGGATTTTTCTTCACTTCGCCCACTGAATTCAAAAACAACATGGAAAAAAAAACTGCATAGATATATACGGATTCGTATAAAGATTACATACCTATCTAAATACAGCTCAGGATCCGAAAATAACCTCAGTCATATTTCGGGAGTTTCGTTCCCAACGTCGGAATCACCTGTTATTTATATTTAACGCGTTTCGAAACTCTGTCATGGTCTTATTGCGTTCATACTGTGTCCGAGACGCTAATCGCATTCTTGCCAAAGCTATCAGTTTTAGTGGCATGTCATAAGAATTCACATTGATCGGCATTTATGTCAATTTGGAAGAAATGTCCTTGCACATCATACTTTATTTATCGAGGGCTGCAGTAGATATATCCTGAAACTTTTTCCAATGTTAGTTTTACGTTTCCTCTCAACATGTGGATACTCTGTCTCTTTAATTAGCGGGTGGTAACTCATATTACTTATAATATCTGTGGTGTGTGGTTACATAACAGACAACTATTGCCTAGACAATGTCTCTCTCAGCGCAATATAGGCCAGTCTCCGAAGACTGATGAAACGCGTTAGGTCGCAATAAATTGCACTGTAATGTTTTTGAGATGTTGTCAGGATAGAAATAGTGGAGCACCAAGTTTGCAGCTTGGAAAGACCTGTAACCTAAACCAGATCCTACCTAACAGCTTGGTGAAAATTTCGAAAATTTGAGTCAGTTTAAACGTTAAGATCACCCATCCACAGATTAACCTCGGCAAGCGTTGCCTTAACCTTGAAGATCGACCCGTGTGGTTGTTAGTATTTAGCAAGGAGCTCCTCCTGAACTTTTCTGCAACCTGATGTTTTAATTGACTGGATTTGTGATTTGTGTTTCTTTTCAGCGTAAGTTGATATTGACTTGTGCCTTTCTTATTTAGTTAAGAATCATAATTTCATCTCACCATACTAATGAGTGTGTGTTAGATTTAAAACACAATTATAAGGAAATAAAGCTAAAAGCATAAACAAAATACGTAGTTGTACTATTAACACAGTTTAAGCTCTGTTCAAACAAGACCATAATCAGGCCAAATCGTGTTGCAATCGACAAAGAGCAATGGTACAACCATTAGATAATATATTGCAGTGCAATATCCAGCACCATCTATAATGATTAGAGTGACGGCGCCCTTCTGTCTCACTGTGACGCCTCCAAGTTCAAATAACATTAGGTCAAACAACTGTTACTGGGACATTTTATTGGACCGAATTAACTGGTCACACTATCTTTGTATTTACCCGTACAATGTCAATGGGGATTTTGCAAAGAATAGAATAATTTCTTGCCGTTAGCAGTATTATGCAGTTAGTAAGCACTCTATTCTGTGCTCTTTGAGTCTTCAGAATGCGGTGCGATTCAGACTGTGCGTCATTTGTTGGAGTGTCAACGCTTGAACCCTAGATGACTTAAACAACACCTCCAACGAAGCAATAACGTGGCCAAGTACTTGGCCTAAACAGTATGATTTATTTATAGACGATAAGAAGAACAAATTTCATAGACGGTCTTTATCACTGAATTTGGTAGATAGACAGCTTTACTCAGGTCTCCATATTTGCTTAGCTTAATGATTTGAAAAAGTAGTTTAGGATGACAATAGTTGTACACGTTCTGTACACGCTGAGTAAGATGAATATCTATGGACTAGCTATATTTTTCGGAACGCTTTTCTGTACGTTTGATGATGTATGGCAAAAGCTTCCCTAACTTGGTCCCTTAAAAAGCTGTCAGTGTATCACAAGACTTTTTTAATATAACGAGCCAATAACTAGGTGCGAGCATAATGTTAGCAAGAATGGAAATAAGTTGCGTCATGAGACTTCCTTGTAAGCATGCTCGGTACATGGGGAGGTACATAAATCTCCACATATTGCCTGGCTCCGAGTATCAGACTGTAAGAGAAACAGCCAACCCTTGGCCCGCTCGTTATTGAGCTCTCACTCCCAGTATCTCTGTCCCTTTTACACGAACAGTGAAATCCTATACCGTTGATATCTGCCGTCTCCCTCCAATTTCAATTTACTCGAGACGGATTTTCAGAGCTTCATAAGATCGCCTAACACAGGATATGTAATGAAAGCGGATAATTTTATGCTTTCTCATGTATTGAAGACGAAGCAAGTATTCCCTAATTTTTTTAAGCTAGAGTTTGGTATCTACCTAGAAGTCATATAAAGAAAATTCTACGTAAATAAATGTCTAAAGAGATAGACTAGAATCGATTTATCAGTCCGCAAATCATATTTCACACTGCTTCAGACTTGTCTTTGCCTGTCAAGAATTCAAGATGACCACGCATTTTTCATATTATTATTCAATAATTCTCAGCTCTTTCTAAATAAGCTGATGTAGGTACCTACGTACATGATTTAACTTGGGTACTTGTGTGGTCAAAATATTCAAATTTGATTAAAAATCCCGACCTATTCGAACCATATTTCTAAATTACGTGAAATGTAGGTAATCTAAAATAATACAGCAACACAAAAAGCTTGCCCTCAATTTACCCATATTGCCTGTTGTTCATGCCAATCACACTAGATAGCATCCCGTCCTCAATTATTTAATTATGTCGCCAACAAACCCAGTGTTAGATCAAAAGAAAACTGATTTATTTCACTATTTCCACTTTGTAAAACTTACACACTTTTCTAAACCCAAAATTATTTAAGATTATATATTTTAGTTCTCCTTGACTTTGCATATACTATGCGTCGCTACGCGATTCGTTAGGTAGCTAATAGAGACGACAATCTTTTGTTCTTGTTAGAGAGTAAGTGCCTATATAGGAGTTTTCGTCTCGCTCGCACACTATGGCGGCACATAAATCTACTGAATTCGGAAGCACCATAACGAAGGAAAATCCTCAAATGCTTTTAGTATAGTGCTTTTCTTATAGCGCATAAAATTAGGATGTAAGTAAAAGCAATCTTGAAATGAACAATATTGTAGGAGTTTTATTTCTTGATGTTCCGGTATATTGTTATGATATTACTTATTCTACTTTTCATTAAAAATAACGGTCAGAACTAATAAAAAAAAATAATACCTAGATCTCTTAATACCTAGATTATTTAGAAATATTAATTAGTATTAATATTAGGGTGAAATTAGATTAGTACCTACCAACATTTTATTTTTTTTAAATTTCAATAATAAAATTATTCAATATAAGTTTTTTTTAGGTACCTATAGATATTTACTTGAAACTTGGAACTTTGGGATGAGGTTTCATGACTACGCACGTGTCCCAAAAACCTTTTGATGATACTTCGGCATACGAGTCCTATTTTATCAATCGTCCACATAAAACCACAAGATATAAAAGGGACGTATAAATTGCCTATTGACAATAACTACAGAAGCCTGCGGTTCTTCATTCAATCGAAGGTGACCGTGCCTTCCGAGGGCGGAGAAGTCATTGCACAAGAGTGGGTGTGATCTCCTGTGACCGTTGCCGCGAGGGTACAGGGATTAATGGAAAACATTATTTGTAATCTGTCAAAGGGAATTATTTAAATAAATTCTTAGTACTAACATAAATATTGCAGTGGTGCTCTGTTGACTTTGCAGAAACGGTTTTTTAAATTCATAATCAAGAAAATAGTACTTTGCTAACTGTAGAAAGTTTTGAATGCAGCATCTGCAAGGCTGCCACCACTTTACTGTTATTTGTTTTGGAATTTGTTATAAAGACGATGACAATTTTTTCACTAAAAGATCTTTTTAAACGGAGCGACATTCGTAAAAGCTTTTTGAGAAAAACGAACTCCTCGGAAGACGGTGTGGCAGACAAGAGGTGCATGCTGTAGGAGAACGAATCATTCATCATACCAGCAGAACATCTGGTAACCGGTTGCAAACCTCAGGCTGGCCGCTACATGAATCTTGCTAAATAGTCACAGTGCCAGCAAGGGGCCTCTTCAAAGGAGCCACTATGCATAACCACCCGCCCCTTTCAGGATTTGAAATAAGGCATGGGAAACCAATGATAGAGCTACCCAGATATCTAAATTCTGGTTAAATATAAATCAGTGCCTAGTCAATCGACATGAAAAGAAGTCTCAAATCCTGAATGGTTGAAACAGATCCTGAAATGTTTGAACAACTCCTGATTTGGAAACTATATGAGACGCCCATTACTGCTCTTCTCATTTTTATCTGCTCAATTTCCATGAGAGGTGACTTTATATTTTTTGTCATCTAAATAAACACGAAAAATTAATGTAAGTACTGTCATATTTTATTTGCTCTATGTCCCAAGAGCTTTCAAGTTTCTTTAAGCCGAGTCATTGCTATAATTTATGAAGTAAGTGTTACTACGTCGTAGGTTTGGTATGGTAGGCTCGTACGCAGAGAGTGTGCGGTCGCCATTCAAGATCATCCCTCATTGTCCCTTTGTCCGTCTGTCAGAGCCGACCCAAACATGTATTCTCTCAGGCGTTAGAAAAAATCAATGTTTACCTTTATAGTGGAGCACATATTTTTATACAAAGTATGGTCCATAATGAGGAGTTTACAGAATAACGCCTGTCCACAATAGACAAATGTGGGCAGGAATTAAAGGTGCCGTGATCAATGGACAAAACTTTGCGCACGTATGGAAGCAAGAAAGTCCTCAACTTTCGTATTTTAAAATGAGACATGACTAAGCTTGCTTACTTTAACCAGATGATCAGCTGTTATGATATTGCTAATATATAATGCATATTTAAAATCAATATTTAATGCTTTATCGCCACACGCTTCTACAAACTTTGTAATCGTCCTACATTTATCAGTGAAGCGTACACATCAAATGGCTACATTAAATATAATTTGACCGTCAAAATCTGGAACAATGTTGTAAAATAAGGTCGGAGAAATGTTGGCACGGATCGCCGTCATTGAGTCCGTGCATACGTAACTTACAGAAACAGTTCCCGCCATTGAACGGTCAATTATAAGCAAATGATGTTTTACGAACAAAATATTTTATGCCAAAATTTCATAAAAATAACAAGCAACTTGTCTGGGAAATATTCCATTGTATGACTGAACTAATTGGATTGTTAGAATAGTATTTGATTTTCTGTGTCCTTGTAAATTATTTGAGAGTCTTCAATAGCAATTTAATTACAATATATATATTGAAGAACTTCGTAGGTTTAACGCTTGAGACACGAAAGTGTTCCGACAGTGTTAAGAAATTAAATATTACAAGCAGGACTTTCTTCCAGCCATACACCACTGCAATTGGCTACTCGACGGCCAAACTATGGGTGGTCGAGGAGCTCATTCACTGATCAGCATTGTGCGCAGGATCAGTGTAAACAGACCACCGCGGACTGTCCGGACACCGCCGGACACTTCCGGACGGATGTTCCACGAAACTAATTGTATCAACCGCTACAGTTGTGTGAAGAAAGCTTTATAATTGCAAATTAAATATATAAAAGGTTTTATACCAAAAAAAACACGTCGAATTTTGACAGCGAAATATCTGTAGATAGATAGAAGTCAGTGGATATCATTTTAGTGAGTATATAGGTAAAGGAAATTTTAATTATCGCGGCTAAGGTTAAACGCCCGAAAAGATCAACGATAAAGAACAGAAAATCTCAGTTTTCTGCGTTGATCTGTATTAAGAACATAGAATAAGTAGGGTGCTTCTTGATGTCCTTATGCTTCACGAAAACTATAATCAAATCCAACCATTTCCGTAGCTATACTTCACTTGTTTTAATTTTAATTTTCGGTTTACATAAAAAACTCGTCAACTATGAAGTTTTGCATTTTTATTTCTAGTTTAACTTTTCAATAGGTCACGCACCCATCAGGTTTGTAGACTAATAAGTTGTGCGTGGATTTTTGGTTGCAAATAATCCGCGGAGTTAGACGTGTTTGTAACTAAAATGCTATATGGTACTGGGCCCGATGGCAACCTAGATCATCGTCACGTCACCTTTTTGGTAGATACCTAAGTTTACAAGTTCAGGACCAATATCAGTCATATCGTGGACTGCTCTTGTAAATTTGCACCGTTTCAAAAATTACTAGTAATGATAACGGAGATACACAGAAATTAAAAATATGTATGTCTTTTCTTGAAGGCGTTTCGTCATCAGCAAACAATTTCAAGATAATGACTAATTCTAAACAAAAACACGAACCACATCTGTTGCCCAAACTACAATTGGTTTCTCGCCTATCCCAAACACATGGCGCTTTGTTCGTGACAAGCAAGAAACAATCAAGAAAGGGAAACAAACAAGTGCTGGACTTGTCACTTCATAAACTATTGTACTAAGTTAACTGTCCACTCGTGGGAACCCCGCCTCCACAGCGTTCGCATCCGGATCTGTACCTGACTTAAGTTTTTGCGGGATCGTCGTAAAACACTCGTCGATGCTAAATGGGTGTCCATTCAAATTCATTCAATACTCTTGTCTCATGTCTTGAGTGTCGGTCTCTCTGAGTGAATGAAAGATGAGGATTCACTTATCTCAACGATCGTCAGTTGTTGAGAATACTTGTGTGTTCTTAAAACAAATGGTCCAAGTTTTATTGGAGACATTAGATATGCTTCATTGGAGTTGTTAAAATCGAATTGTCGTGGTATTTGTCATGTTTAACTTTCTATATAACTTTATTCTAGCAAACATCGCTAGGAGTCAGATTCTTGCATTTTGATATCTTGTTAGGATTCAAGGATAGCCAAATATTTTAATAGATGTTATTAAGTTAATAATGGCTACGAAAAAATTAGCAAACTAGACAAAAAAATCGAGCGAAAGGATTTCAAAAATTCATTCATAATATTGTCTACCTGCGATCTCGTAGTACGTGCAGTTGTAAATTTTTATGAATGAACACCATCTATGAATGAAGGTGATCAGATAGGTAGAAGCTTCCGCCTTTTCAATACAGCGGATTGAAATCAATTTCATGGTCCCGCGCCGTTGCATAAAACTAAGTTCTAATACAAACAGATACCGTGACAACACCGCATTTTTGCGTGCGATTTACTCGAAATAACAAATTGTTTGAATGAACGCCTCCGGAGAATAAGCTCAATCGAAACATGGCCGCGATCAGGGACTCCATTTAACCGAATAAAATGTCATTCGAGATTATGGACGAATATTATTTTATTATTGTTGTACCCTACGTGTAATGTGGCCATTTAATTTCAATTGTGGTTGTGACACTTTGAGTAAAATGCTGAATATTCGAAGCTTATTCTGCTAAACTGTAGCGAATCATATCTTTATAGGTCTACATAACACAAAGCCTTACAATAAGTAGCATTATATACCTGTAATCAAAGTATACCTTTAATCAATTACCAATAATTGCGATAAATGTTATCAAACAATACAAATAGATTGATATTAAATTATTGTTATCATTATTGTTTATTTTATCTTTATATATTTTAAAAATGAGTGCTTCATATTAAAGATAAAATCAGTATTTCTTATCGACAACTCCTTGAACAACAGCTTTGATATATCTAGTACAACCTGACTAACATCCTGATATGGAACAATAGGTAACTATTAAATAATAGAGCCTATAACACTAACCTCATTTATTTATTACAATGTTCTAACTTATTTACAACCTTATTTTCGTCTAGATATTCACTAACTATTAATACACATAAGACCTCCACGTTCTAAAATAATCATAAACCTGCTGGCTCTTCATTTTTTGCGTCTCCACGGCGACACTCTGTCTGGAGTACAGAATCCTGTCCCATTATTATAGTAGCACATAAATATTCTCACTTCATTTTTGCCATTACAAATCCTTTTAAAGGCGCGATACATTGACGTGGGTCTCCTTTCCGGTCGACAAATAAAGGAGCCAATTATTAGAATTACCAACTCGTAGCTATCCTCTCAAAAGGCCTTCCATACGGCTTCCGAATTTCAAAGAAACGCGCGTAAAAGGATAAGGGATTAGCGTAATTTAGATTATTCAACGGAATAAAAGCCAAATGCGAGGTGATAATCAAAGACGCCCAAGTGTGACGTATGCTTTATACTGCGCCAGCTAAAAAACTGCGACAACAACTTAGAAACATAATCGGAAATATAAATTAGCTCGTGTTTTTCTTCGCGAACAGATATAATTTATAGAAGAGAAACTTTTTTGTCGTTCCCTTTGTTACGAAGTCCAACGTTGCCTTTGTCAGAGGATGGCGGGGTCTCGGAGACCCCCCGCGGCAATCTAATTCCCCCCTTTCAGATGGTCAATCTAAAAGTTTAAATGTTTTATTTGTTTCTTAACATGGGGATCTGCCAGACGTAACAAATTACAAGCTACAACAAGTATTTAACTACTTCTAAGTGTTTTATTTATTTTCATAGATCATCATTAGCGTGAGATGGGTGTTGAAACTTATTTGTATTCAAATGTGGTTCCGTACGTATCGTTAAAACATTGTTGAGAAGTTATGAAGAAAACTTGTGAACAAATTCAGACGAGACATTTTAAAAACTGTCATACATCCATATGAAACGAAAGATTGGGTTTTGTGGACTTAATGAGTTGTTACTTCGACCAAAATATATTTTAAAATAATTATATCTGTTACTAGTTTAATAATTATACCTACTATCTTAATCAATAATTGACACATTTAACTTGCCCTTAACAGACTAACGCAGTTTGTAATTACAAGCTTCAAATCAGATAAGATTAGCGACCAGCGATATGCCTAGACTATAGGAAAAATGCAACGTGCAATATACAGGGTGGTTTTTGATTCATACACAACCTTACAGGTGGTGAAACCGTGATGCGTCCTCTTAATACAAAGCGATCATCACGCGATTACGCGATCATCGCATTAATTTGTACGACAAAATTGGAAGGCGACCCCTGATGGCGCGATGAAGCGATCCGATTGCCGAATGATCGCCCGGTGATCCCGTATTCGCGTGGTGATCCCGTTTTTGGGCGAAGTTCGCTTTGTGTTAGGATGACGCATGTAAGTACTGATGTATATGTCACCGGAAAATTGCAAACACCGTAAGATTGTAAAATATCGCGTCAAATTATTAACATTTTTTTCTTAATATTACACAGATATATTGGAAACTATAGAATTTGGATGGATTTATTGTATATTAAAGATTTTTTAATAAAATATCGAGAAATTGTAATCTAATAAAGATTTATTACAATATAACTGACTCTGCAAAGATTTATTACGATATAAAGACTTTCACCATGAGACCAAGCCTGCAATCGGGAAAAATAATCATCTATTACGTACATTTTAAGGACTTATGCGAACTCGAATGTAGTGAACAGTGGATATGTTTTTTTTTTTTAATTTCAAAATTATTCCCGTAGTGAAAGTTGTATTGCACCCTGTACAGGCATATTCTAACTACATACCTAATACAGGTTATCTATGCACTACATAGTACATGTTATTGTAGCGCGCATAGATAATGCATATTCCAATGCCGACCAGATAGGTGCAATGACTATTTTTATCAGTATTCAAGGAAGTGTAACGAATATATATCTAGTATATTATCTAGTAATATACTAGATATCAAGGATGACTATTATGTGTCATGGAATTTTCTAGAAACTCAAGTACTTTGCTGAATTTATTAATACTTTCATATGTTCAAAGTTCTATTGATTTAGGTATGCATGAATTAGGTACGTCTGAAAAACTTGAAACTCAGAGAAAGTATCACTAAAAAAAATGTACAGTTTTGCTCGTCTTCTGCGCTAAGATTATTTCCAAAACCTTTGTTAGTTTGTTTAGTTAGTTATTCACTAGTTCTCATACAATATTTCTTTTACTGATCACTTACCTTTAATTCACCTTTAATGGCGGTTACACAATGTTTGAAGTAAAATCAAGAAAAACCCTTAATTTTCACTACTGCGAAACTACCCAATTGATCAATATCTAAAGCCCCCTTGTCGTTGAATTGACTTTCCTCAAATTTTCTAAAACACGTCTCGACTGCCGCATCCTTTCACAAAACATCGCTCCTCATATTCCCTAACCAGCTCTCATCATTGAGCCATCAGCCGGGCTCGGGTGTTCTGATAACGATAATTAATCATGAGCGACCAGACCGATGACCATTAGCAAGCTGCTGACTCACCGCGACACGGTGGCCGAAGGACGGAACGGACCAGATATTATTACATGTTCTGTTTCTATGGCGCACTTGTTAAATACTCTTTAGCCATAGGGTTCGTTTCTAAAGCATAAGGACTGTTAAATTTAATATTCTAAGACAGTTCCCAGCGTTTCAATATTAAAACAAATGTCTTTGAATTTGTTAATGTCTCAAATGGAACTCTTGATGTATGTTTTAGTCGCATATTAATTTTAGATTATAGAACGAAACGATAAAATGCCTGGCTGGGTATAATTTGGATCCTTCGTAAATCATCATTTATTTCTTTATTAGCTACAATGGTTTGTGTTGCTTCATTCAACGTCGCAGACGTTTGGCCAAATTGAGTTATTTCAGCTGCCAGTAGGTAACATACAGTTTTTGCATCGACGCGTGTGTCCAACACTTAGGTGGTCAATTGGTCATTCTTAAAGCCGTAAATTGCTGAAAGCTGTGGTTGGTATTGGTAACAAGCAACAAATCTGTTAGTAATTAATTGGCGATGTTTGACAGCTCATTCACAATAAACAGCGGGGAGCAAATTGTGGCAACGCCCGGATACGTCCACATAGACGGCTCAATTCCGCACTTCCGTACGCGTGCGACGGCCTAAAAGTATTGTACTAAGAAATATTAGTCATTTTGTTAAGTAACAGTAGTTGTTTGAATCAAACAGGGTGTAGAATTTATTGCAAGTAATGTGGTTACGTTATAGACTGACACCGTCAAAAGCGAAATGTGTGAAAACGAAAATCTATGGAATTATTTTAGCCATCAATTCTTGTAAAGTATTTTCATGCAATGTTGGATTCGTAACAAAAAGATCATCTGCTAATGCTACTGAATTTATTCTTTAACCAACAAATTTTCAGTAAAACCAATAACAGATTTAGTTGTCCAATATCGCCGAAGACAAAAGTGGAAACTTTTAAATTGGACGGACGCGGCGGGCGACGGCGACATTTGTAATAAACGCAGTGTTCGCTACGTTTATCGATTTTCTGATTTAGCCTCCCCCAGCAGATAACGACGACAGGTAACAGGCCACCACTATTTATACGATAGACTCGCTCTAACTTGTGTGCATCGTTTAAAATACATTTTATAAATTAGTTGAGTTTTGAAGCTAATTGTTTTTCGCTATTAAGACAAATTGTATTTTCTGTTGAGGACAGGTTAAGCACCGATGGCAGAATTGGAAACTAGGGTCACACTTTAAGATTTAAAAACGGTACCCGCAAGACGCAACATTATTCAGTCATCAACACTCAAATCTATCTTGAGATTATAGTCAAGAAGCAAAAAAATCTGACTCACAGTAGACAGTTATCAATTAAGCTAAATGTATAACAACAATACAACCGATAAAAAGCCCAATAAAATAAAGTGTAGCATCAACAAAGACATACGGCGGACGCGGAGCAGACTTTCCTTTGATTGGACGCCGATTTATTGTGCGGAAATGCCGTTACTACGTAATATTTCCGCCCCGCACTATTCATTTTCCCTTTTTTACAGAAAAAAGGGCGCGATACGTCTTAATCGAAGCATCTACTTTGTCGAGGGCGAGCGTATCGCCCCGCGCCACAGACAAACTGTGTGATATCTGAAATCGCTACAAATATCCGCAGCTATCAAATCCGGTGCTACGGAACTTTTTTAGCATGTGCTTTGTATCGGAATGAGGATAACCGTTTTCGCAGCGGGAGATTGTCAGGGATGTATTGCTATTTTAGCATTAGTGTTTTGACAGAGAAATAATAAATAAAACGTTATTTTTATCCTAAGTTGCCTGAAATAAAATCTTAACAAGAACTGCTAGATGCTACGCCAGAGCGACGCTTTCACCATGTTTATGCCACCGAATCAAGTGGTCGGAACAGAAAAATCTCTACACAAATAAATTAATTTATCACCAGAAAATAAGAAAATTGGCCGTTACTCCAATCAATAAGACAAATGATTGCGATCCTGGCCCTGCGGAATCGAGACGTAACCCCAAAACGCTCGCATCCGCCAGGGATGATATATGCGAGGGTATTTCCTGACACCGGCCAGTAGCTACTTGATTTAGCGGAAAGTCAGATAAAACCTAATGCGCACAACAAAAAATATATCACAATACCCGCGCCATAAATATGACGGCCTGTCGTAAACCTTTATGTCTGTGCGTTGTTGCTGGCACGTGAAAAATGGCTGTTGCGATACATATAGGAAAACTAAAACATTTTTGCGAATGGTGGATACTAGGAGAATTATTACGCAACAAAACATAACTTGGTTCGTAAAAACTACGGATGGTTCTGTGAAAATCAGTATGGTTTTTCCAGTGGAAAACGCAGTCGTAGCGAGAAGTCATAATTTTATTAATAGCGTTGCTTAACACATTGTTTGGAGCATCAAAATATTCGTATTCGAATATTAAGCTAATCCGTATAAAAGCCTTAACGACGTGACGACAGGCAATAACAAAAATGAGAATCATCGGGCGCTCCAGGAAGTCAGTTATTAATATTCGTTAGGTCTACAACGTAACGTGTTTATTAAAGAATGGCAATAAATCGCGGCTCGCGAGGGTGCCTCAGGGTTAGCCGCAAATGGCTGGAGCGCGTGTCGGCTGAGCCCTAACGATGTTCTTCAGATCCTACTAACATATTTGATGACTGTGATTTACTATCAGATCAGATTAGGAAGTATATTTTGTTGGAATAACTTGTGAACACGTGACAAGGGAGAGCTTGGATTTAGTGGCGGTCATTAATTTTTACTGTTATTAAAGCAAGAGTGACATGGTATTTTGAACGGTCTATGTTTGCTTATACAAAATGGTAAGCTATTCCATTTCGTAAGTCGGTGCTACGCCGTAGCACAAGGTAGATAAAATTAAATAAGGCAACTTTTAAATATGCCATTGATTACCAGTTACTGATCATTGTATTGTTTTCATTTTTATTTATTTTTAAACTTCTATAGTGATGACTACCACAAGCAAAGTTCTTCTCTCACGTACCAGGTGCATAGTTGATGCGGCCACGTTATCTGTTTCAAGTCGACTGCGCGCTGACCGCCCCGCCGCCGCTCGTCCATCATAACGATATTACGCTTACACCGACAATATTGTATCTCATATTGCTGTTTCGAACACAACCCAACAATCAAAAATATACCCTAAACACCACACACAAGGATCAAAATCCCTGAAACTTTTATAACAAAATCAATACACCCCACAGTCATTCGGAAAGAACCATGCACTATCGCCATAGATTATTGTCATGGGAAATTGAATCTTATGTCAAGTTAACAGAGGCAAATATCGCTATATGTTCACGATGTTCGATAATGTTTTGTCCAAGCGGCTATAATACGCCAAGTCATAAATATGAAGCACTTATTAGGTCATATCATGCTTACAAAAGTGTCAATGAATGGGATAAAGATAAGTCGATGCACCCCTGACTCTGCAACCCTGTAAACTACGCTAAATCACTTGTTTTTCCATTTCCATTAGGCCCCATACTGGCTCTTGGGTTCGTTTGCTAATATTTCTTCGAGCAGAGGTGGATAAATTTGTATCATGCAAGGTAAATTTATTATTATAATTTTGAAATCCTGGAATTTTAGATAAGGTGAAATCAAGTTACTAATTAGTTACACACAAAGATCGCTCCAAATATAGAGTTGTTTTATTTTAACACTTTGAGTTATTAAAAAGTTATTACAGTATACCCAATAAACAAACACCCGCATTTTTTTCTTGTTCAACTCAAGAATTTCGCTATACCAATCTATTAGCAATTTCGACGATTGGCCCACACGAACCGTTTATAATAACAAACTGCCAATCTGTCACTGCGCATCGAAAGCCTGTATTTCTTCATGTTGTTGTATTAAACTAATCGGCTTATCCTCCGTCGACAATCAACCGCTTCCATCCATTGGGCCCTTTCACTGCGACAGAATCGAAGGCGTTTCGAGAATTTATTGGAAATAATTCTCAGTTTGTTTGCCATTGTTGAGCTACCGACGACTTCAGTCCTTTGTACTCTGTTATTATTTATTTAATAAACGGCTACACCTCTTTGTTGAAATGTTTTCGATCAATGCCATAGAGGCGCGATTCTTTTTCTACGTCGGAGATATTCACACATCTTTAATCAGGTCTTTATATCACCCCTACAACAGTTGGGGTGATATATGTATATATTAACCGTTTACATTTCTTTGTGTAAACTACTACATGTTTTTATTTTCTTAAAGATTTAAAAGACATGAAGTTTTTCTCTATGTATTTTTATTTTGGTGTACAATAAATAAAACATTTATTATTAAATAAATAAAAGAGAGATTTAAATTTAGGTCCTCCAGACTCACCCCTTGTTCAGCTTATTCTTGGTGATTAAGTAGCTTCTCTTCCTTCTTTCTTAAATATAATATTGGAATGTCTAAAGCTGGATAAATCACACAAGAAGGTCCATATTTTACTTCCAAAACTTTCCAGGCAGTACGGGCACACTAAATACAAACTCTTTACCAAATCACTTGTCAAGAGTGGTAATCATGACCACCAGGTACCTTGGGGAGAGTTAAATAACCCTCAGTGATTTATCACTGTACCTATGTACGCTTGGCAAGCAGGAACGTTACAGGTTACAGCAGTATATCACGCCTGATTCATTTCGTACCTTTTAAGATAAAAAGACTTTGCCAGCTTGACTTACTGTGAGTCTAAAACTAATTCTAATAATGTTACATGAGATTTTGGTTTTCCTCAGCTTGAATAAGATTTAACTGTGGACGATGATAACATTTAAACATTACTAGTAAGACGTATTTCAGTCATGGTCCATATTATGATGATAAATCAAATTCCTTACGTAGGTACTATTACTAATTTCGCCTTAGCTCGTCGCCAGCTTCGTAACATCGTAGAGCCTACGTAGCGATCTTCTTCTAAAAACATACACCCTAGATAGAACTACAAGTAGATATAAATAGAACAGGTGAATAGAAACCACTACAGGCACAGGTATTTCAGTAATCGGGTCGCAAGCTATCGCGGTCGGCAGCCCACGATTAGATAAACGCCGGGACTGGTAAATATTGTAACAGTAAACAATGATCGGTCACACTGCAACTTGACTTGTGTCGTCCGTAGCTCCGTACTATTTGCTTGTTATATGGACTATTTGATCGGGACATCCTCTGTTTGTTGGTGCAATGAGACGGTACTGACAGGCTTGGCTAAATGATAACTGCCGTACGGGTCGGTCTTCGAGGTTAAGCAGCGCTTGCCGAGGTTAGATAGGCATGCGCTCCGTGTAAAATACTGGCACTCAACTCCACCCGGTAAGACGAGTCCAACCCCGATACAATTTTTCAAAAATGGGAAGTCAGATTGATACTTGCTTGCGATTGCCTAAAACTTCTTGCTTTAAATGGGTCTTATTTTAATGTTGTGAGATTCATCGATAAGCAATCGCTCCATGTAAAACACTGGTATTCAGCTGGTGTCAGGTTATACTGGACACCGACCTCGACATAGTTGGGAAAAGGCGGGAATTAAGAATCGTATGCAGATTGCATCCACAAGAAATTTTCCAAATATTTGTTGATAAATCTTCCCCCTAAGTGTTCATTGTCATATATTTCCAACATAGAAATTATTTATTTTATTTTATTTATTTTAGGAAAACTTACAGCTGAAAAAATACAGCAGGGATGGCCAACCGGTCGATCGCGATCGACTGGTCAATCGCGGCTATTAATCCATTCGATCGTGGCAAGCCAAAAAATATAAGTACGTTTAACAGACTGCGCAACTATATAAACAGGTTACGTTAATAAAATAAAAAACTACATAATTGTATACTTAACTACCTATACTGTTTTATTTTAAATTTTAAAAAGCATGTAATCGGTAGATCACACAGGATTTCGTCAGTAAAAAGTAGATCTTAGGTCTAATTAAGTTGGCCATCCCTGAAATACAGTAACTAAAAGTTTAAACAGAATATGGCCAATTACAAGTTTCCACATGTATCACATGAAACAGAATTTTGACAAAAAAAGAAAACAAACACATATATAACTTATATCTTATGATTTCAGTGTATTTTTTAATGGTTAACTGTTCCCTAAAATAATTACTATCGTCAAAATCTGCCCACCTTAGAAATCAGTATTCAGAATTCTTCAGCTTCTCAATTCACAGCGGGGAGATTGTGGTTATCAAACAATTTAATTTAATTCTGTGCAATGAAATTGATACAGTACCCATTGATTGATACGGTAATTATTGACCGTAGGTATTTTGCCTATCGTTATCAACTTATTCTCTCAGGCTTATTTATATTACTTCGGTACCGGGAGAAAGTTATGAATACCTGCTGAATTTACGATTTGTAGGCTCTATACTAGAATAAAACTTTATATAGGACGTGAAGAAAAACAATAAGATAATTTCAATCATTTTAATATGGTATGTATTCTGATAATAATTTATATATATAACACATTTTTACAATGTTGCTTTATCTTCTGTGATGGGAGGGACACACTGGTGAACATTGATTATGGATATAGAAGGGATACAATGTGAGTGTTGAATATGTATTTATTATTATTTCTACTAACATCATATCTACTATCAATTTTCATAAACTAGACAATATAATTNCTTGTTTTATCTTCTGTGATGGGAGGGACACACTGGTGAACATTGATTATGGATATAGAAGGGATACAATGTGAGTGTTGAATATTTATTTATTATTATTTCTACTAACATCATATCTACTATCAATTTTCATAAACTAGACAATATAATTTCTATACCGTACGGGAATACTTTATATTCTCGGTAACTAATCACACATTATGTACACAAATATACATTTACCGTTAATTATTCTAATTTCATACGCAAATGCGTATTTTAATATAAAACTTTCTGAATATACATAAATAACTATCAACTAGACATATTCGACTATGATAATACTGAAACTTACATCTAGATATTGCATTCTGATAAAATCTGGTCATTTCTCATAATATTACTTAGCTAAAAGTGACACAGGTTTTTACACAAATATACAAACTGCAATCAAAATGGAATGCATCATCATCACTTGGTGAGCGCCTCAAACAAGGACGCACACAAAAATCAGCTGAAAATTTCACTTGACTCATTAACATTAGACATACATATATTACAAATAAGTAGGAACTCCAGATACCTTAAAATTTCCAATCTAAGTACGAATTGTACTTGTAAGTCGTATTCGAGTTACTATTTGAATTGAACAATACTTTTAACAATTTCATAACGAAAACTACGAAACATTTGCTCATAATTAAAATGTCACTCGTTCAGAGAAATTGGCTTACTTGTGGACATTAAGCTGAATTGTTCAAAAGAAGATTGACTAACGATTTGATTATTCAGTCATGGCTTTTATGGAAAAGATGATGTATAAACTCTATGATATCACTAAGAATTGTAAAGATGTTTCTCCTGGGCCGACAAATAAACCGAATTCTGCTAACTGCGACATATGGACTAGTTAATCACTTCAACTCTTTGTCAGTAGGTACGGTTCACCACCAGCATCCGCCGCCCTGTGGTGCGTGTCCAGCTACCGGCGGCTGATGGTGCATGGACTGGTGGTACGGCGGCAGCGACATGCCCAGCGGCGGCAGCCCGTCTGGCTTGCCCACGCACGGCCTTCCATCCTTCACCAGCACCGGCACAGCCACCCTCCGCGGAGAGTTCAGCCCCCCAACATTCAAGTCATGAGCCCCCTTCTCTTGCACAGCCCTTTTAGTCTTGTACCTGTGGTTCTGGAACCATATCTTGACTTGCGTCGGTGTCAGTCGGATCAAGCTGGCGAGGTGTTCCCTCTCGGGGGCTGACAGGTACCTTTGCTGACGGAAGCGTCTTTCAAGTTCGTAGGTTTGTGCCTTTGAGAAGAGTACTCGTCGTTTGCGTTTCTTGTGCGCGAGGGAGTCGGAGCCAGGGTTGACGGTGGGTTCGTGGTCGTGGTCGTCGTCGTGCTCGATATCGTGCTCGTCATCGTGCTCGTGACGCGCGTCCGTCACCGGCGGCGACGATCCCGACGGACCCACGTACGAGAGTTCCGAAGCACGGGATGTGCTGTCAGGACTCGCCTGTTGACCCACTACGCCTAGGACAAAAGAAAAATTTTATAAGTCAAGTGAATTATATTAATTTAATGTTAAAACTATGGAAATTAGGAATTAGACAGATTAAACTGTCACCATTCAGCTCGTGAGAAAATTTTCAACAACCAATGAGACACAAATTAGAAGTAATAAAACCACTACACAATCTGCGACTGTATCAAACACTCACACTAAATCTCCACTTAATCTCGCGAGGNTACACAAATTAGAAGCAATAAAACCACTACACAATCTGCGACTGTATCAAACACTCACACTAAATCTCCACTTAATCTCGCTAGGGTTCCGCTCTATTTAACTCTAACTAGATGCCATGTTCCAGCAAATAATGGGACGTGAAAAAATCACAGCAAATATTACATTGTTCCGTATTCACCCCTCGGAGGTTCAGTTGTTTCATACGGCTACAGTAATACGGGCGGGGTACGCCGGGGCGTGGTGGACTACGCGGGGAGGTTCGCCGGGAGGAGACGGGTTGGGGGGGGACTGCCACACCCACCCCCCGGCAGCTGCCAGCTTTTATTCAACGATCGTCCTGCTTACCTTCATAAGCGCAACCAGGAAATTTAATAAAAGTATCGAGTCACGGAGTCTCTTTATCTCCAAACTTAGTGGGTTATTTTGTGACATTGCAGTCAGATTACGATGGGATCCTAGGCTGGCCACATTCGACATTGTCGCCAAAGAAGATTTTCATAATTTCTGCTCGGAATCCCCATTACTGAATGCAGGCCTCTATTTTTTTTTAATTAAAAGAACTAAATTCTTCGACTAAAATGCTTATTTATTATATTTTTTAAATCAATATCATCACTATCAGTCAAACATAATAATCCTGCATCTCAAAACTTGCATAACCAATCATTATACCAAATTAATCAGAAAAAATACAAATCCTTGTTCACATTATATCCTCATAGGCACCTACCTACCCTCCAAAATAAAAGCGAACACAATTAAATCTATAACTGTCATCGAATAATGAACGAATAGCATCCTAACAGCCGCAAACATGGTGTAATTGATAGGCGACAGCTGGCCCAAACCCCGTGAGCCCCATCACGATCTATTGGTGACAAATTCGTTCCGCGTCACCCCTCGCTAAACAAGACTGGTAGCTGTACTGCTACCCTCAAATTACCCTGCAGGGCGTGAACTATACACAACCCCAGTTAAGACTCATGAGATTTTATTTATTTTGGATGTCGCTGCAATAATAATTGTTATATCCGGTGACATTGATTCTGGGACTTGGGTGTAAAGAGAATCGGTGAGTATTTAACCTATCCTGAAAACTTTGATCATTGTTCTGAAGAATGACACTCTGACTAGATTTTAATAAAGACAATGCATCAAAAGCTAGATTAAACTTCGAGTACCTAGGTACGTAATCTGACTGTCTGAACTGTTGTTTAAGCTAATTTAGCAGCTTCACTTCTTTGTAATTCAACTACATTTAAAGAGGCTTAAAGTAGCACAGTGGTACAAATTTAGACAAAACTTTCACATCACAACATCCACTTCAATAGAAATTTGAAGTTGAATAGAACTATCTCGATGATAATGAGCCACTAAAACTCTCAAAAATCCAATCAATCAACGCCAGATAGAATCGGCTACAAGCAATCCAATGCACAAGTACACAGAGAATGAGCCGAAAGTGTTCGATAAGCGATAAAAATAATTAATGACAACACTAGATTAGCGGGTGAAGGCACTTGAATGAAGGAGCATTTCAAAAAATAATCTCGGCCTCTCCAACTACTACCAAATATACATTACTTTCGAGTGGGTCAACTTATTTGTGTATGATAATTCAGAGATGACAATTTGGGAGATAAATTCCGCTGATATAGGCCTATTGTTTGTATCTGATTTGGAGTGGAACAAATACCGACGGTTAAGGTAGGGTTTTTTGATGTAATGATTAATATCTACCCCTTATTTCTCTTGCTACGTTCTTAACTTCATTCATACAAAGACTATACGAGAAAGAAACCTGATAAAAACCTAAAAACAAAATCTAAGGAAAATACCACCATATTTCGAATGTTATTCGTTTACTTGGATAACAAATTGATATAATTCATCACGCTGTGCTGTGCTGAAGATTCATACGATACTGCTTTATCATTTATCTTCGGATAAACGTATTATCTCATGAGATGACGACTTTATAAACTGGGCGCTAAGTCTATCCGTATGGTCACGATAACAGTATCCAACTGATAGAATCTTTAATACCTAAAAGTACATGTTCTAAACGATCATTGATGTTATTCAAAACGATAACTTTGCAACAGTAGTCAAAACAACTACCTCATCATAAAGTCTAAAAACTACAGTCGAGAATATCAAATAACTACATCACAGGACCAATTCTACTAAGTTTAAAGCAACGTTTACATTCACATCTCAGACGCAATTTGACAATTACCTACGCCTCTAATTTCTCTTAATTTTGACAAATTGCGACTGAGATGCAAAATGCACTTCATGTAAAATAAAAACTGAACAACTGAAAAAACGCCAAAAAGAAAATCTTTAAACGCGCTTAGAAACGATGGAATGTGCACCCCACTAGAATAGATTGGCCCCCAATTTTAAACATCATAGGCATTTCGCAACCATTATTATTAGTAATCACAGGTAACGAGGCACCTAGCTATTTCCTTTCCTGATAGTATTGTTTGGGTTTATATCATATTGCATTTAAGCATAATATGGAGTGTTAGTTATTTTTATTATGCCTTATAAGAACCTTGAACTACTGGTGAACATAATAGGTACCTTGCTAAAACAGTGAGTTTATTGTATGTGTCCAGTGGCCACTTAGGTAGTTGTTTATGATTTAATATAACATGGAATGTAATAGAATTAAATCTCAAAATCAGTAGTTATAAAGAAACTATTTTAATATAGGTCTTCGATTTTTGAGATTCAGCACACCACTGTAGAAACGAAAAGAATCCTACTTTAATGGGAAATTAACAGTTTATAGTCAAACTGTTAATTTCCCATTAAAGTAGGATTCTACGTTAGTGCCAAATGAACGGTTTCAGCGGTTCAGGCTAAGATAGAGTAGGTATAAGAAATACTCAGCGGCAAATGCTTAACTCACAAAACGGGGGAAAATTACATATTGTGGAAAGATACGTTTACATTTTGACAAAATTAAGAACAGAATTAAGTATCATTTTTTAAAGAAAGAAATATCATTCTTCGCAAAAGTAGGTATAGATGTGATTATTTTATGCGGAACATACCCATGTACTAAATGCTAAAGTCGGTTCAATCTGCCTGTCTAGCTTTTTTCAACTATTTTGGGGTCGGCTTCCAATCTAACCGGATACAGCCGAGCCCAGTATTTTACATGCAGCGCCTTCCTATCTCACCCAGTAACACAGTAACTGAGTAACACAATTCCCTTAGCTAAGACTACTTTCAGTATTTCTAGCTTCGGACTATCCGTAACGGCTGTTATTAAAGATCTTCAATATTCATAATGAGAACTTCAGAAGCGCCACTCACCCAGCCAATACAGAACAGTGTTTATTGGGGCACTCGCCGNAAATGCACTTCATGTAAAATAAAAACTGAACAACTGAAAAAACGCCAAAAAGAAAATCTTTAAACGCGCNTTGGCACTAAGATAACACTGCAAAACTGTCCGCACTTCATGTAAAATAAAAACTGAACAACTGAAAAAACGCCAAAAAGAAAATCTTTAAACGCGCTTAGAAACGATGGAATGTGCACCCCACTAGAATAGATTGGCCCCCAATTTTAAACATCATAGGCATTTCGCAACCATTATTATTAGTAATCACAGGTAACGAGGCACCTAGCTATTTCCTTTCCTGATAGTATTGTTTGGGTTTATATCATATTGCATTTAAGCATAATATGGAGTGTTAGTTATTTTTATTATGCCTTATAAGAACCTTGAACTACTGGTGAACATAATAGGTACCTTGCTAAAACAGTGAGTTTATTGTATGTGTCCAGTGGCCACTTAGGTAGTTGTTTATGATTTAATATAACATGGAATGTAATAGAATTAAATCTCAAAATCAGTAGTTATAAAGAAACTATTTTAATATAGGTCTTCGATTTTTGAGATTCAGCACACCACTGTAGAAACGAAAAGAATCCTACTTTAATGGGAAATTAACAGTTTATAGTCAAACTGTTAATTTCCCATTAAAGTAGGATTCTACGTTAGTGCCAAATGAACGGTTTCAGCGGTTCAGGCTAAGATAGAGTAGGTATAAGAAATACTCAGCGGCAAATGCTTAACTCACAAAACGGGGGAAAATTACATATTGTGGAAAGATACGTTTACATTTTGACAAAATTAAGAACAGAATTAAGTATCATTTTTTAAAGAAAGACATATCATTCTTCGCAAAAGTAGGTATAGATGTGATTATTTTATGCGGAACATACCCATGTACTAAATGCTAAAGTCGGTTCAATCTGCCTGTCTAGCTTTTTTCAACTATTTTGGGGTCGGCTTCCAATCTAACCGGATACAGCCGAGCCCAGTATTTTACATGCAGCGCCTGCCTATCTCACCCAGTAACACAGTAACTGAGTAACACAATTCCCTTAGCTAAGACTACTTTCAGTATTTCTAGCTTCGGACTATCCGTAACGGCTGTTATTAAAGATCTTCAATATTCATAATGAGAACTTCAGAAGCGCCACTCACCCAGCCAATACAGAACAGTGTTTATTGGGGCACTCGCCGTCGAAAGCTAATAACTTGAATGAAGCATTGCTCGTTAGAAACTCTTCAATGGAGAAGGTAGATCAACACAACACTAGACGGATTGCTGTTTGTTTTAAACTTTACTCACTAATTTAAGTACCTACTTGCTGTGCTCGTTAACTGACTAGTTTGAGGTGAGTAATTCAAATAATTAAGTGTAGTGTAACCTATCTACAAAGCCGAAAGAAGAAATCGATGTGTCTGAATCCATTTTTTTTATAAAATTTATATTATATGTTGATGTCATAAAATTATCCGTGAGAACGCAAATTAAAGTTTCCGCCTCTACTGAAATCCAAATACACACAATATCACAATGACCGAATTATTAGAAAAGAACTTAGGTAACTATACCTATCACAATTCACGCCTTAAATTATCCTATTTAGTAATACACTGAATAAATCAGCTCTGTATACTCGTACTTCATACATTTGATTCAAGCTTAAACAATGAGAAGGCGCATCGAGATCAAAAGTACCCAGAACGTTGAATACCACTTGGTGGGTTTTGACTGATGTTTTGACGTTATTTTCTCTAGGCGAAACATCAATCACCTTCCATAAGAATTTCTACAGGTTAAAAAGATAGCAAGAAATACTTACAGCTGTTATGCGTATCATGGTGCTCCAACGACAGCCAGGGTTGATGATGCCTCAGCAGCTCATGGGAGTATGAGTGGTGAGGAGGCGCATACGGCGGCAGTTCCAGAGAGCACCCGCCCAGGGAGCCCTGCGGCGGCGCCGACTCTAGGCCTTTGCCCTCGTTCAGGCCCAGGATGTCCGAGATCTGGAACCCTGGCCGCTGACCTGGCATCTTCATGCTGTCCAGCAATCTGCGACAAAGGAAACTGTGGGTTAGATTTTATGAGAATCGGAAATAATGACACACTTACATACAAATTGATTGATCAAAGAAATAGTTTTCTAAAAGCTGTGTGTAAAGTCAAAATGTGACATATTCTCAATTTATTATACCTAACGTTAAAGGTACGAAACGCTTAAATAATACTTCACGTAAAACAAAAACTGTAAAGAAGGTAATTTAAACTAAGTACTTAATTATGCGCCTGTAACACTCCATTTTCAATTGTGTGAAGGAAAGATTTAAACGCGCAAAAAGTTTTTATTTTGGAAAATCTCTTTTTAATCGACGGTTATCAATATGACGTCATGTTTTCAATTAACATATAGCAAGTAAAATATTCTCGAAAACCCAGACAAAATCCATATCAATAACCTTTTCAGAAACTGAAAAAAAAAGACTTAATTCTGAAAGCAAGATCTATGAGAGACCAAAATAAAGGACATTGTAGAAACCTACCCACATAATAATGTTAAAACTAATATCACGCCTACAACTCTAAAAAAATTGTAAAAGGAATTTAAAAAAAAATCTATTCAAGTCAATCACGACACTCCGTAGTCCAAGCACCCACACTGCTTCACAAATAAACTTCAAACCTCACGTCATCTTAAGAAGCGACAAGTCTCAATGGTGTGTAATTGAAAGAAAACATTCCAAATTCCATCAATTCAGCCATTATTGTTAAAGAGCACCTCTCAAGAATACGTGACCTGAAGAATGGAAGGTTTCTTTACATTGAACGAGTGTTCCACCGGCTTGTCAATCAGTTACATGTAGCTGCGAGGTTCCCGCGGGGCCCGTACGTGACCTGATCAATGGCGGCTCACATACAGCCTGCAGGTTGTAAACAACGCTATTAACAACCTCTCACCAAGAGAGGTGCAAAAACTGTCACTGGAATGTCACGTCACGATCCTGAACGAGGATTAGGTATGTAGGACACAAGTGGAAACGAGAGAACATAGACTTGGAGGGTGCGAAACTGACTCAAACTAAGTTGGTACACCTAACTTTCTCAAAGATAACTGCAAATTACAATCCAGGTGATGAAAAATAATCGAACATTTGCATTTTCAAGAACCGCAAATAATATAAACTTAGAAAAACTTATTTTGAGCAAATCCTACCAAAAGACAAAAACACGAAAAAAATCACTTGATCACTTTTGATTCACTAATGATCACATATCCGTATCTCACCCGGGGAACGCGGACCGGAAGGCGGCCGGGTAGAGCGCCGGCAGGAAGGCCGGGCCCCACGGCGGCAGCAGGATGGGGCTCCACGCCAGCAGCGACGCCGGCGGCAGCAGCGGCGGCGGCGACCGCGCGCTCTCGCCCTCCTCGCACTTCATCTCCCGTCCGGGAGAACTCGCCTTCGGGATAATCTTGACGGCTGATGCTACACTCGCGACAACACGTGCTGCGCCTCGCGACGCCGCGTCCGCACTAAACAACCCTCGAGTGGTGCTCGGGGTGAANGGGTGAAGAACACCCCGCGCCGCCCTCGTACCTCGACAGCCTACTCAGCTCCGGACTAGCCTCGAGGGTGCTCCACTGACCTCCACCAATGACGACGCGCCGCCGACTGGGCGGGATTCCCGGCGGCCAATCGCGCCGCGGCCGAAGCCTTCCCAACAAAAAAAACTGGAGTATACACTTTGAATACAGGAGCTTTCGACGTAGCGCGTTATGTTATGTCGCTTTTTGTAATGAGTGCGAGCATTAAGCCCATTGTTGAGGCCGGCTTCGTTATGGACGCCGCTCCAAATGCCCGGATAACGATTTTCATTTAGAGTGTTTTAATAAGCCCGTGTAAGCTTATGTTAGCAAAATATTTGAAACGGTTTTTTGTTACCAATGCGTAGTTCATCGTGTATTTAGGGACTTTGTGTACTTATTTTAAAAATACCTCTCTATTCGATTGTAGCTTTATAGAATAGTAACTAAATATTTTTTTTAACTTTTAGGAAATTGTAAAGGCCTTTTCATCTTGAAATAGCGAAATCTCTCAACTTCTTTTGACATGACATGTTACAGTTTTTCAACTCTCAATGGATGATTCTCTGTCTGTCTGGTTATTTGCTGAAATATTACTATCAACTCCCTATCGTACCCTACCATTATTATTCTTCCTCATTTCAAAATCTAAACGTGACCACGAAGCAGTACACAAAACTTGCTACAGTTCCTTTTTTTAAATCTACCTAAGTAAAACCAGCCGTCGGGATCGAACAGCCAAATCTCTTGCACATGTTGAAGTACTTAGCGTATTGAAAGCTTGAAAACAATGCGGTGTTCTGCGAACAGGTACTACAGAGCTCCGCAGTTATTAGTTTATGCCTTGCACGTGTGCGCAGACGATTGTTTTCGATGCTTCTTTTCATTATAAACGGTTATTGTTTGACTAGGCTCTTAAACTTTAAAATTAACCTTAACGGGCACATGTTGGGACTTGAGTTGAGCCTTTTCAACTTTAGGAATTCAAAATTTAACTTTATTTTGGCAATAATTAAATAATCTGAATGGAATGGTTAGTCCATCTCAACTGGATTATTCTAGGATATTTTGTCAAAGCTAACTATCAAAATTAAAATGGTTTACAGATAAAGCAAAAAATAAATTTTTATTTATTATTATGTTTTTAAATGGTTGTAGAAGGCTCTGAAGTTCCAATTACAAAGATTTTTTAATTGATAGAACGCTACACTATTACCGAGTGCCCTAGCCAATTTTTATTCCAGAAAATTCACGGTTCCCATGAGTCAGGCCACGGGAGCAAAGCCAGGAGAAAAAGTTAGGTTATAATATTTTCAAATTGATAAATTAATACATAATGTTGTACATATAACAAGGGCTTCATATACAATATAGATTAGTATCTCTATCCTATCAATGGCATATTTTAACTTTATACAAGCTCAGAAACGACTTCATCCCGGCACTTTACCCCGTGCCTGCAATTATAGAAACCTTCGATCAAGGGTAGAAACCTAATTTGCCATTTCTTATTTAAATTGTGTAACAAATCAAAAATATTAAAACCTTTATACTTTTAACCACCACTCAAACTACAGTTGAAGTACCAGTACCACTAAATCCAGTCATTATATTTGGAACAATAGAAGTTTGTTTTACGACTTGCAGGTGTGCAATTGAAGATTAAGGACGTACTTAGAACAATAGAACCGAATTGTGTTAAATCCCTTTATTCGGATTTAGCTTCGTTGAAGTCGGCTGCGACGGATCTTTAAACTTTCTAGCGTTAAGAATTTTTGGATTCGCAAATAATTGTCATGATTTAAATTTACTGAATAGAAACATTAAACTGTTGAAAATTCGTTATTAGATACCCGGTTATGAAAAGTTATTTGTATGCATTGTACCGTGCATTAACAACCTTTTAGGGAGTCAGACTACACATGATTAAAAACCACTTTAATGTACACAAAAAAAATACTAAAAAGTTATTTTCAAGCAGTCTGATGCAGTTGGTGACATCAAATCTGTGATTGAACTAAAGTAAACGTAGTAGCCAACTTATAAAACTGCTTGAAAAGTCATTTCTTCCGAACTTTTAAGTCTTTTTTTTCTGGTCGGATTTTTTGATAGAAAGTCTTTTCTTTTTGCTTTGCTTTTTTTTTCCTTAATGTACGAGTATATCAGCTACCCAACATCACCCTTAAATATGACCACGCACTTCTGAAACACCCTGTATATTTAAACTAGCTTTTGCCCGCGACTTCCTACGCGCATATGCTCCCCCACGGAGTGTACGGAAGCTGCATGCCAAATTTAGCTTTCTACGACCAGAAGTTTCGGCTGTGCGTTGTCTGTCAGTCACTCAGTCAGTCAGTAACGGAAGAATTTTATAAATTAGGATTGTACCTAATGTGAAAAATTATACCAAGAATCACGAGTAAATGACTAGTGTCACATATTAATTGTCTTCCTAGATGTGTAATTAAAAAGCAGGTTTTTTTTTCAGAGGTTTCGACTCCGCGCTATGTAGATCCTAGTTACCACTATTGTACGATTATACTTTAGGTAAACAAACCTGTAATATTGTGTCATAAAAAAAAACTCTGATACGAATATCTGTAGCATATTTTATATTTCGCTGTTGTTTACCTAAGAATAAAAAAATAAAATCGTCTCTTTTAAATACTTAGACCCAAGTATATGTAGGTATCAATTATTTTATTGACGTCCACATTAAGTCCCAAATGCAATATAAGTCGAGGTGGTGTTATTAATCAATACAATAAATAGGTAAGTTATTTGATTAACAATGTGTCTGGACAACAGTTATAATGCATACCTATATTGCGCCGTTCACGAGCTTTCAAATAACAAGTACCTGGTGGTATTGGTATTTAAATCACTCTAATGATAAAAACATAAATTCCTAATGAAGAAGTTACTTTCAAAAGCCACATTGTATAAAGAAAGTTAGTTTTACGACATGCAGGTGTGCAACAACGGATTAGAGAAAAACAATAGAACTATAAGAATAAACTTCGTAACAATAAGGTCTACTTTTGTTTAATCTTTTGCTGCGTCTCAACTATTTCCGTATTTGGGAGTCTCTTCTAGGCTTGAATGACTATAAATCTAAAGTTCTCTATTCGAAGAATATCACACAATATAGTCTATATAAATGTAGTATTGAAAAGGTAAGTCCGTAGTTTCGGGCTTAGTTGCGGGCGTATTCTAGTCCGTATCACCTAACCACTAAGAGTTAATGACAACAAGATTTGACAGTTACTCGTATCGTCATTCATTCTTAGTTCGGGTTCGGAACTAATCGTAAGTCTCGGACTTCGGGTTTAGACAGTAGCCCCCCTGGCTCTAGCGGGCCCCGTCTCCTATGCTGACATCTCTTAACAGGCGCGCGTGGAACGCAACGCGCCATCGACTCGGGCCTGGTGGTGATCGGACAGCGGCCCACCCAACGATCCGGCCATTGGCGTCTTCTTCTTATTGCCTCGACGTGGACAAGGCGTTGCTCCGCCCAAGCAGGGCAGACCTCCACCGTATGCTCCACCGTGTCCTCCGGGCGATCCTCACAGTAACTTACTTGTTACTGTGAGGATACTTCCGTACTTACATATACCAATCTTGTAACTTTGTATTTTCCTAATTAGAATTGCCTTGACTATCTCCCAATAGAAACTTGAACTTGAATAACTTGGAATCTCTATAAGTATACAACAAACGTAAACAAAGATAAACTTTTCGAAAATTATTAACAAAAAAACACGAGTAAAGCCGTAAAGGGCATGCATCATTTTTCCTTTCCCTGTGAAAGCGCAGCAATAACAAAGGGCAATTATTTATATTGGAACGAACCCCTAAGTGGCGTGCTGCTCACGAAATGTTTAATTGACTTATTGAGAATGAGTTTTTGAATCTATCGCTACAATCGCTTGCGCTCATCGCTTTGTGTGGGGGACGCAGTATATGACAAGTTTTCAAATATTTTTGGGGTATTTTAGTTAAATTTTTTGCTTTTCTGTTTTCGACATATAGGTTCTTAAGCACCAAGCTTTAAGGTATTTATTTTATTTTCAAAATACGTCAAAAGGATTTTCGCATTAATAACCATAATTTAAACCGAAAAGATAATAGATTGTGAAACGCTAAGGTACTAAAGATTCTGGTCTTAAATTCTTAAAATACAAGATTTCAGGGGGTTCGCAAAGATGCCACCTAAGATCGCGTAATCCAAATAACTCTACGTTTTATTTTCAAGCTTTTGCGATCGCATTAATCGTACATACGATTGCACTAGCATTGTGTATGCCGTCGGCATCGAGCGTGAGCGTCTTAGTAGACACGCTCGATGCCGACGGCATACACAATCTCTAAAATCGATCTCAAATCGATTAAGATTCGGTATCCAGAATCTAATTAGAATTCAAAATGCAACAACTTATTTAAAAAAATATTATGGTTTATTCATTTATTACCAACGGTAAAAAAGAAACCCAAAACATCTCAACCGAAGTTATGAGATACAAATTACTGGCAAACTACATATTATTAAGTAACAATACTGCTAAAATTATTTCTGAATAGTTGCCAGTCTGCACGACGATAACTGTCACCACGCAACACCTACGCGACAACAAAATAGTGATTATCAGAAACTGTCTAAAATTCACAATAAATAATTGTTATTCAGCCAGNCGTTACCACGCAACACCTACGCGACAACCAAGTGACAACAAAATAGTGATTATCAGAAACTGTCTAAAATTCACAATAAATAATTGTTATTCAGCCAGTGTAAATAAAATTATTTTCCTTTTTTTAGCACAAGCGTATCTATTGGAATCCGAATTCAGTAAGAACTAATTTGCTAACCATAATCAACATCAGGTATTTTTTAACTGATCAGCGACTTTATATACGAGTAACAGAATAACCGCATTACTCTAATAGGTACACATAGCTGCAGTTCAATAGTACATTTTGACGATTTTTGCTCACATAATTGTATGGGGCAGTCGATTTATTTTTTCACGATTGCAGAGTTGACCTCATAGTAAAAGTTGTTCATAATGATGAATAGGAATAATTAATTATCCATTTTCAGGTATTGCGTTTTTTCTGTTACACGTTGTATTATCATTGTTAAACTGATTGAGATTGCAAATGGAATCATTTTCTTTCAGAACACCAATATCGCAGACAAACAATTTTCCCAAGTTTTTATTATCTAACTTAAGCAGTATTCTCCGCAAATTCAATATTGTAAGTTATTGTAATTCTGGCAGCAAGTTTCAGATTTGTGTGTGTTTTTTACGTATACTATAATCGAGAGGTAAGCTGCGAGGGCCAGATTTGTGAGGGGCGGGAGGCAGGTGCACCGTGCAATAGCCCTCTGTTACACGGGTCACTAGTCACTTCGCTTTACTAACACATTGCATCTCCCACCCAATAAATGTAGTACTATAAATTAATCACAATTATTATACCGTGGAAAAAAATGGGTAGGTACATCTGAAAGGTTATGTGCTTAGAATAAATTAGTCTAAGGTTATGTTTATATGTACGTAAGTTTTTTTCTTGATTCAAAGAATTCATCTGCCGAGCCTTTTCCCAACTAAATTGGGGTCGGTTTCAAGTCAAACCGGATTCAGCTGAATACCAGTATTTTACGTGCATTGACTGCCTATCCGACCTCCACAATCCAGTAACTGGGCAACACGGTAGGTACTTCTTGGCAAGAATTAAACCATGATTAATTAATAAAAATTGTAGAACTTTGATTTTGTTTTATCATTAGCAAATTCTTTGCAATATTGATACTAAAAGTAGATATAAGTAAACATCATACATATTAGTCCGGGAGGGTTTCATGCAACGAGGCTGAGTCGGCCAGGTGTAAATGTTAACTCGTAATCAGTAAGGGCGGGGTTTTTAATGAATCATTATTGTTCAAGTTCACCCATCAACTGCGCATGTAACTTATGTCACAATGTGCTGCAACAACCACAGAATCTAAATTATTTTCAATACATGAAATATGTGACAACGGAATGTTCTGAAAGATAGATAGTATGTAGAACAAAAAAAATTAGGTACATGGTGAATTAGTCACTGAAAATAAAAAGACGATCGTTTTATATTTGCATTGGTTAATGGTAAAATAATGGGGGTTGATAGTAAGCACGATAGAAATGTAATTTGTATAAAAGTAGAATATCGTATTGAGGAGTCGCGCCGCTCGTACCAAGCGCCGCCGACGAACGCCGCGAGAAAAAATTACCTTATGACCAAACTAACCCGCTGCCATTACCCAAGCGAAACAGCACAATGTCAACAAATTACACGACAAATTTTGTATAATATCAGATTTTATGAACTGCGAAATGTGGCTAGAGAAATGTAAGTTCAAGGGTATTAAGTTCGCATATTAGAGTTATAAACATAAATCACGCTGGGACACCGCACCGCATTCGTGACCCAGATAGTTTGGCGGAGAAAGAAACAAACGACAGCCGGCAACCCGTCAGTCAGCACCTATGATACTTAAAGCGAATTTATAGCGGGACGAACTCCTAACTCCAAGTTTGTGCGCCTTCGCGAGTGAATAGAGTAGGTCGATGGGGTTCCACGAATATTTCGTTATGGCAATCTGGTTAGGCGCACTGAGCCTAAATGGTTGAAAGCACGCTAACCTGCGAAGAGGGTTTCCAAACCAATTAAGGGCTCCACGAAGGCATGGGAGAGCCCGCAGCTGGTGGATTACGAGCTCGATGGTACTCAGTGCGGCGATTCATCGCCGACGGGCTGTAAGTGTGCGACACGCAAACCCAGCCCGATCGACCGGAACCAACTCGCTACCGGTACACTAAACATAACAATTTGGATATTTTCGAGCCTAAATTGTCTACTGAAGAAAAAAGTATAAACAAAAATAGAATAAACAAGACTTTTATATGAAAACTCGCTAATTAAGTATCATATATTGTTTCGGCTGATATTTTTTGACAGTAAATAATAAATAAGAGAAGCAAAATGCAAGGAGTAAAAATACTTATTTCTTTTATGCACGTTCTTTACAACGTGGATCTGTTAAACGCATTATAAAGACATACAAAACACACCCATATTTTATATAACTGTGATCAAAATAAATGATTCACCTGTTATTGCGAAGCACGCAAAAGTACATAGAATAATATCTACTGTATTCAAGACAGTAGCAGTGTGTATCTTGTCTTTTCTAAGAATCCATGCACATGGCCGAAAACTAGATAAATACAGTTTTAACAAATTCATCTAAACACGCATTTGAACAAAGAAAACTGCTTCAAGCTAGGGTCTCATGAGTATCTCATATTTTATAGCTGTAACAACTAAACTAACAATCTCATGAACAATCCAAAAGTTACGTTTCACTCTAATATGATGTCGTTGGTATAGAAAATTCGTTTCAATAAGGTAATAACATGAATTTCATGCTGAAAGCCTGAAAGTCATAAAGTCGTTTCACCGCGCTTGTTGTCAATTTCAGTGCACTCAGTTAAATTCGTCCGCAAGACATTTTTCAACGACATTGTCGGGATCGCGTGCTGTCATACGATGCACTTCGTTTTCCTTAATGCATGCACGTCTAGAGACTGTAGTTTGAGAATCAGCCAAACTACATTCAGGAAGTTCATAACATGTCTGTTATGAATTATGAACTTCCTTATACAATCATTATGTCAATAAGTTTTGTTTTACCTACCGGGAATCCCAGAGCATCGACATTTTTATCTCTATCTGTGTTTGGTTATGAGGTTTGAAATAACTTTATTCTCTTAAGAATATATTCATTCGCTTCATGAGAATATAAACATAAATAAAATTACAAAACTATTAATCTTATATAGAATTTGATTTATGTCTAGTTTTTAGCTTTGAGAGTAGATCGAAAACACATACAATGTTAGTTCCTTACACCGACTAATATCAAAGTTACAGTGCATAATGTTTGCTAATTAATAAGCACAAAAGTAAATACTCACGCATAGGAATTATATTTATAGTCTTCCTCGATCTGTGGCTGCCGCACTTGGTAGCCCGGGTCAGCGCCATAGTCGGGCGGGATTATCGACCAGCTGTTCTCGTAGTTGTAATAGTCCCCGTAGACCATCTCGCCCTCGCCCATCATTCTCATCATACACCAGCTACGTCCACGATGATTATTCTACACTGAACACTCAAAAGCTACCGTCGACCAGCGAAGATTTTGTACATAAATAAATAAAAAATGTAGATTGCCTCAAATCACCGCTGATAAGGCAAATTCATAACAAAGCTTAATTATTTGATAGATAATGATCGCGAGCGCGAGGAGCCATGCAGGGACCACGACCGGTGAGCTATCGACTGATCGATGCTTCACGGGTCCTTATCAATAAAATTGTATCGTTATCATATCTAACAGCTTTCCCCTGCGATATGGGACTTTTATAATAGGTACACACTACGACAACTCGACGCCAATGTTGTAGGTTTTAGATAGTTTTATCTGTGTCAGATGTAATGTACGCGCGAAACGTGCCAGTGTCCCCGTGTGGTATGAAATCCTGGAATGACAGGTGATGGCCGAAGACTTGATAAATAGGCTACGAAAATGTTCGCTTATCTTACCATGTAGGAGGTACTGTAACCTGTAGGCGTTTTGCGGTACATATAGAATAGAGGATTTGTATCAAATACAAGGTTTAACGTATTTTATTACATAGCTGCCCAGTATCTTCGCAGAAAAACAAACAAAACCCTTATTTACGTTATTTCAATACGGCAGAGACAGAAGACCACTTTGTTATGTATGAAGATTGAAGTCACAATATCTTATTGATCTCTTAAAAAAATCAAAAACATAATAAAAAAATACGAATCAAAGTGGAATAAGTACCTACCGTAATATTGAATTTTAACTCTTGATAAAATTGTCATCAACCAAAATTCCTGTTAATTAAATGAGCTTAAAGCTACGAAATGACCGACGCTTTTATTGTAACAAGCACATTTACAAACGGGAACACGTACAAAAAGGCGGTTGTGTACCTCTGGTGGGACTCGAACCCACAATCCTCGGCTTAGGAGGCCGATGCCTTATCCATTGGGCCACAGAGGCGTCCGGCTGAGCGACGCGAGTAGACGCACCCGTTCGGCGGCGCTGACGACGATGTTGCGTCACCGCACGTCACACGGGCGCGTGCGATCACACACACAGACACCCACACTGATTATGTATTACATTACTCATACATACATAATTAATGTCAATACATAAGTTCAATGTCACATGGTCAAAAGCAGGGCGAGCTGGACGTAAGCTTACCTCTCAAGTATCAATATTCCGGATTGTTTTACCTAAGTATCTATTCAACGGCATTCCTAACCTATTATTGTTTGCATGTTGAGTTAAAATTAATGCTAGGTGACGTCGAAGCGGGCTTCCCAATTTTTTTACAGCTTGATCTAATAGCAACTACTGACTACCTACTTATATGGTCAGAGGTGTGTCTAATGTTCAACATACTCGTACATTTCATTAGTTTGTTTGATTAGTGGAACCGCGATCCATCAACCAGTAGTAGAATAACTACCTACACATAATTATTTTTATCGTAACGTTTGTAGCTGATAAAATTTGATACTTATCGGTCGTTTAAAAAATCTTTACACTGCTTTTAATTTGTTCATTTTACCGACAAAATAAGAGTCTGTGTTTGGAAAAATACATTTCGGNTTGATTAACAATGTGTCTGGACAACAGTTATAATGCATACCTATATTGCGCCGTTCACGAGCTTTCAAATAACAAGTACCTGGTGGTATTGGTATTTAAATCACTCTAATGATAAAAACATAAATTCCTAATGAAGAAGTTACTTTCAAAAGCCACATTGTATAAAGAAAGTTAGTTTTACGACATGCAGGTGTGCAACAACGGATTAGAGAAAAACAATAGAACTATAAGAATAAACTTCGTAACAATAAGGTCTACTTTTGTTTAATCTTTTGCTGCGTCTCAACTATTTCCGTATTTGGGAGTCTCTTCTAGGCTTGAATGACTATAAATCTAAAGTTCTCTATTCGAAGAATATCACACAATATAGTCTATATAAATGTAGTATTGAAAAGGTAAGTCCGTAGTTTCGGGCTTAGTTGCGGGCGTATTCTAGTCCGTATCACCTAACCACTAAGAGTTAATGACAACAAGATTTGACAGTTACTCGTATCGTCATTCATTCTTAGTTCGGGTTCGGAACTAATCGTAAGTCTCGGACTTCGGGTTTAGACAGTAGCCCCCCTGGCTCTAGCGGGCCCCGTCTCCTATGCTGACATCTCTTAACAGGCGCGCGTGGAACGCAACGCGCCATCGACTCGGGCCTGGTGGTGATCGGACAGCGGCCCACCCAACGCTCCGGCCATTGGCGTCTTCTTCTTATTGCCTCGACGTGGACAAGGCGTTGCTCCGCCCAAGCAGGGCAGACCTCCACCGTATGCTCCACCGTGTCCTCCGGGCGATCCTCACAGTAACTTACTTGTTACTGTGAGGATACTTCCGTACTTACATATACCAATCTTGTAACTTTGTATTTTCCTAATTAGAATTGCCTTGACTATCTCCCAATAGAAACTTGAACTTGAATAACTTGGAATCTCTATAAGTATACAACAAACGTAAACAAAGATAAACTTTTCGAAAATTATTAACAAAAAAACACGAGTAAAGCCGTAAAGGGCATGCATCATTTTTCCTTTCCCTGTGAAAGCGCAGCAATAACAAAGGGCAATTATTTATATTGGAACGAACCCCTAAGTGGCGTGCTGCTCACGAAATGTTTAATTGACTTATTGAGAATGAGTTTTTGAATCTATCGCTACAATCGCTTGCGCTCATCGCTTTGTGTGGGGGACGCAGTATATGACAAGTTTTCAAATATTTTTGGGGTACTTTAGTTAAATTTTTTGCTTTTCTGTTTTCGACATATAGGTTCTTAAGCACCAAGCTTTAAGGTATTTATTTTATTTTCAAAATACGTCAAAAGGATTTTCGCATTAATAACCATAATTTAAACCGAAAAGATAATAGATTGTGAAACGCTAAGGTACTAAAGATTCTGGTCTTAAATTCTTAAAATACAAGATTTCAGGGGGTTCGCAAAGATGCCACCTAAGATCGCGTAATCCAAATAACTCTACGTTTTATTTTCAAGCTTTTGCGATCGCATTAATCGTACATACGATTGCACTAGCATTGTGTATGCCGTCGGCATCGAGCGTGAGCGTCTTAGTAGACACGCTCGATGCCGACGGCATACACAATCTCTAAAATCGATCTCAAATCGATTAAGATTCGGTATCCAGAATCTAATTAGAATTCAAAATGCAACAACTTATTTAAAAAAATATTATGGTTTATTCATTTATTACCAACGGTAAAAAAGAAACCCAAAACATCTCAACCGAAGTTATGAGATACAAATTACTGGCAAACTACATATTATTAAGTAACAATACTGCTAAAATTATTTCTGAATAGTTGCCAGTCTGCACGACGATAACTGTCACCACGCAACACCTACGCGACAACAAAATAGTGATTATCAGAAACTGTCTAAAATTCACAATAAATAATTGTTATTCAGCCAGTGTAAATAAAATTATTTTCCTTTTTTTAGCACAAGCGTACCTATTGGAATCCGAATTCAGTAAGAACTAATTTGCTAACCATAATCAACATCAGGTATTTTTTAACTGATCAGCGACTTTATATACGAGTAACAGAATAACCGCATTACTCTAATAGGTACACATAGCTGCAGTTCAATAGTACATTTTGACGATTATTGCTCACATAATTGTATGGGGCAGTCGATTTATTTTTTCACGATTGCAGAGTTGACCTCATAGTAAAAGTTGTTCATAATGATGAATAGGAATAATTAATTATCCATTTTCAGGTATTGCGTTTTTTCTGTTACACGTTGTATTATCATTGTTAAACTGATTGAGATTGCAAATGGAATCATTTTCTTTCAGAACACCAATATCGCAGACAAACAATTTTCCCAAGTTTTTATTATCTAACTTAAGCAGTATTCTCCGCAAATTCAATATTGTAAGTTATTGTAATTCTGGCAGCAAGTTTCAGATTTGTGTGTGTTTTTTACGTATACTATAATCGAGAGGTAAGCTGCGAGGGCCAGATTTGTGAGGGGCGGGAGGCAGGTGCACCGTGCAATAGCCCTCTGTTACACGGGTCACTAGTCACTTCGCTTTACTAACACATTGCATCTCCCACCCAATAAATGTAGTACTATAAATTAATCACAATTATTATACCGTGGAAAAAAATGGGTAGGTACATCTGAAAGGTTATGTGCTTAGAATAAATTAGTCTAAGGTTATGTTTATATGTACGTAAGTTTTTTTCTTGATTCAAAGAATTCATCTGCCGAGCCTTTTCCCAACTAAATTGGGGTCGGTTTCAAGTCAAACCGGATTCAGCTGAATACCAGTATTTTACGTGCATTGACTGCCTATCCGACCTCCACAATCCAGTAACTGGGCAACACGGTAGGTACTTCTTGGCAAGAATTAAACCATGATTAATTAATAAAAATTGTAGAACTTTGATTTTGTTTTATCATTAGCAAATTCTTTGCAATATTGATACTAAAAGTAGATATAAGTAAACATCATACATATTAGTCCGGGAGGGTTTCATGCAACGAGGCTGAGTCGGCCAGGTGTAAATGTTAACTCGTAATCAGTAAGGGCGGGGTTTTTAATGAATCATTATTGTTCAAGTTCACCCATCAACTGCGCATGTAACTTATGTCACAATGTGCTGCAACAACCACAGAATCTAAATTATTTTCAATACATGAAATATGTGACAACGGAATGTTCTGAAAGATAGATAGTACGTAAAACAAAAAAAATTAGGTACATGGTGAATTAGTCACTGAAAATAAAAAGACGATCGTTTTATATTTGCATTGGTTAATGGTAAAATAATGGGGGTTGATAGTAAGCACGATAGAAATGTAATTTGTATAAAAGTAGAATATCGTATTGAGGAGTCGCGCCGCTCGTACCAAGCGCCGCCGACGAACGCCGCGAGAAAAAATTACCTTATGACCAAACTAACCCGCTGCCATTACCCAAGCGAAACAGCACAATGTCAACAAATTACACGACAAATTTTGTATAATATCAGATTTTATGAACTGCGAAATGTGGCTAGAGAAATGTAAGTTCAAGGGTATTAAGTTCGCATATTAGAGTTATAAACATAAATCACGCTGGGACACCGCACCGCATTCGTGACCCAGATAGTTTGGCGGAGAAAGAAACAAACGACAGCCGGCAACCCGTCAGTCAGCACCTATGATACTTAAAGCGAATTTATAGCGGGACGAACTCCTAACTCCAAGTTTGTGCGCCTTCGCGAGTGAATAGAGTAAGGTCGATGGGGTTCCACGAATATTTCGTTATGGCAATCTGGTTAGGCGCACTGAGCCTAAATGGTTGAAAGCACGCTAACCTGCGAAGAGGGTTTCCAAACCAATTAAGGGCTCCACGAAGGCATGGGAGAGCCCGCAGCTGGTGGATTACGAGCTCGATGGTACTCAGTGCGGCGATTCATCGCCGACGGGCTGTAAGTGTGCGACACGCAAACCCAGCCCGATCGACCGGAACCAACTCGCTACCGGTACACTAAACATAACAATTTGGATATTTTCGAGCCTAAATTGTCTACTGAAGAAAAAAGTATAAACAAAAATAGAATAAACAAGACTTTTATATGAAAACTCGCTAATTAAGTATCATATATTGTTTCGGCTGATATTTTTTGACAGTAAATAATAAATAAGAGAAGCAAAATGCAAGGAGTAAAAATACTTATTTCTTTTATGCACGTTCTTTACAACGTGGATCTGTTAAACGCATTATAAAGACATACAAAACACACCCATATTTTATATAACTGTGATCAAAATAAATGATTCACCTGTTATTGCGAAACACGCATAAGTACATAGAATAATATCTACTGTATTCAAGACAGTAGCAGTGTGTATCTTGTCTTTTCTAAGAATCCATGCACATGGCCGAAAACTAGATAAATACAGTTTTAACAAATTCATCTAAACACGCATTTGAACAAAGAAAACTGCTTCAAGCTAGGGTCTCATGAGTATCTCATATTTTATAGCTGTAACAACTAAACTAACAATCTCATGAACAATCCAAAAGTTACGTTTCACTCTAATATGATGTCGTTGGTATAGAAAATTCGTTTCAATAAGGTAATAACATGAATTTCATGCTGAAAGCCTGAAAGTCATAAAGTCGTTTCACCGCGCTTGTTGTCAATTTCAGTGCACTCAGTTAAATTCGTCCGCAAGACATTTTTCAACGACATTGTCGGGATCGCGTGCTGTCATACGATGCACTTCGTTTTCCTTAATGCATGCACGTCTAGAGACTGTAGTTTGAGAATCAGCTATGCTACTTTATCAAGTAGCATAGCTGATGCTCAAACTACATTCAGGAAGTTCATAACATGTCTGTTATGAATTATGAACTTCCTTATACAATCATTATGTCAATAAGTTTTGTTTTACTTACCGGGAATCCCAGAGCATCGACATTTATCTCTATCTGTGTTTGGTTCTGAGGTTTGAAATAACTTTATTCTTTTAAGAATATATTCATTCGCTTCATGAGAATATAAACATAAATGAAATTACAAAACTATTAATCTTATATAGAATTTGATTTATGTTTAGTTTTTAGCTTTGAGAGTAGATCGAAAACACATACAATGTTAGTTCCTTACACAGACTAATATCAAAGTTACAGTGCATAATGTTTGCTAATTAATAAGCACAAAAGTAAATACTCACGCATAGGAATTATATTTATAGTCTTCCTCGATCTGTGGCTGCCGCACTTGGTAGCCCGGGTCAGCGCCATAGTCGGGCGGGATTATCGACCAGCTGTTCTCGTAGTTGTAATAGTCCCCGTAGACCATCTCGCCCTCGCCCATCATTCTCATCATACACCAGCTACGTCCACGATGATTATTCTACACTGAACACTCAAAAGCTACCGTCGACCAGCGAAGATTTTGTACATAAATAAATAAAAAATGTAGATTGCCTCAAATCACCGCTGATAAGGCAAATTCATAACAAAGCTTAATTATTTGATAGATAATGATCGCGAGCGCGAGGAGCCATGCAGGGACCACGACCGGTGAGCTATCGACTGATCGATGCTTCACGGGTCCTTATCAATAAAATTGTATCGTTATCATATCTAACAGCTTTCCCCTGCGATATGGGACTTTTATAATAGGTACACACTACGACAACTCGACGCCAATGTTGTAGGTTTTAGATAGTTTTATCTGTGTCAGATGTAATGTACGCGCGAAACGTGCCAGTGTCCCCGTGTGGTATGAAATCCTGGAATGACAGGTGATGGCCGAAGACTTGATAAATAGGCTACGAAAATGTTCGCTTATCTTACCACGTAGGAGGTACTGTAACCTGTAGGCGTTTTGCGGTACATATAGAATAGAGGATTTGTATCAAATACAAGGTTTAACGTATTTTATTACATAGCTGCCCAGTATCTACACAGAAAAACAAACAAAACCCTTATTTACGTTATTTCAATACGGCAGAGACAGAAGACCACTTTGTTATGTATGAAGATTGAAGTCACAATATCTTATTGATCTCTTAAAAAAATCAAAAACATAATAAAAAAATACGAATCAAAGTGGAATAAGTACCTACCGTAATATTGAATTTTAACTCTTGATAAAATTGTCATCAACCAAAATTCCTGTTAATTAAATGAGCTTAAAGCTACGAAATGACCGACGCTTTTATTGTAACAAGCACATTTACAAACGGGAACACGTACAAAAAGGCGGTTGTGTACCTCTGGTGGGACTCGAACCCACAATCCTCGGCTTAGGAGGCCGATGCCTTATCCATTGGGCCACAGAGGCGTCCGGCTGAGCGACGCGAGTAGACGCACCCGTTCGGCGGCGCTGACGACGATGTTGCGTCACCGCACGTCACACGGGCGCGTGCGATCACACACACAGACACCCACACTGATTATGTATTACATTACTCATACATACATAATTAATGTCAATACATAAGTTCAATGTCACATGGTCAAAAGCAGGGCGAGCTGGACGTAAGCTTACCTCTCAAGTATCAATATTCCGGATTGTTTTACCTAAGTATCTATTCAACGGCATTCCTAACCTATTATTGTTTGCATGTTGAGTTAAAATTAATGCTAGGTGACGTCGAAGCGGGCTTCCCAATTTTTTTACAGCTTGATCTAATAGCAACTACTGACTACCTACTTATATGGTCAGAGCTGTGTCTAATGTTCAACATACTCGTACATTTCATTAGTTTGTTTGATTAGTGGAACCGCGATCCATCAACTAGTAGTAGAATAACTACCTACACATAATTATTTTTATCGTAACGTTTGTAGCTGATAAAATTTGATACTTATCGGTCGTTTAAAAAATCTTTACACTGCTTTTAATTTGTTCATTTTACCGACAAAATAAGAGTCTGTGTTTGGAAAAATACATTTCGGAAATAAGTTAATTACGTTAAAAAATATGTTAATTAAGAGACATATTTTTGTTTCAATGAAAAACATATGCGCTAAGTTTCGCGTATACGTTAATGTATCTCATTTCCAAACTGGAACCCACTTTGGTCTAATTTTAGTATCGCAGCTATTGACAAGACACGACATTGATATACGTACTATTTCGAAATAACTATACTCCATTATTTACCAATATTACAAACTCATCATAAGTTGCTAGACTTTAATAAATCGTCTTTTGTTCTGTCCAAAAGTGGATCAAGGTGAAAGCTTCGCTATGACCACGAAATGAAATCAATCTGTGCCTAAACACACATTTTTATACGGTGGGAACTATTTTTTGTTAGAAGAAATCAGACAAAATATGATTGTTGTTGCATTTATTTTTATAAATAAATGTTTTACATAACATTGTAAGATATACGAGTAGATACATACATAATACAGGAATTAGTAAATACATTCTATCTATCTACATTAATTCTTATTATTATTTACAAACTNTGAAATCAGACAAAATATGATTGTTGTTGCATTTATTTTTATAAATAAATGTTTTACATAACATTGTAAGATATACGAGTAGATACAAATAATACAGGAATTAGTAAATACATTCTATCTATCTACATTAATTCTTATTATTATTTACAAACTACACTAGTAGGTACTTCCAAAATAAGCCTGACATTTTTTCACACTATGTACCCACATAGTCTGAAAAAATGTAAACGTGTGAGATGGAACATTTTGTCAAAAAAGTTGCAGTAATTTGTTGAAAAAGTGAAATCTTCCATTTGCATAGCATCAAGCCATAATATCGGTACTCCGGTAACACGGTCGTATGCCGTAGTTCAACAGTCTGTTAAGTTTAGCATCACCCAATGCCCCAAGTGATTTTTCGGTTCCTGAATTGGTTATTGCCGCAGCGCTCACGATGATTGCAAATTAATTGTGTAGGTAGACTTTTTCACTCAACATTTTTGTACTTGTCAAGTCTACAATTGAAATGCACAATTTTACCGTTGGGGTATCGGACGAAGGCACTCTGGTGGCCGAAACGTTTCTTACACACGAGGCACACGTCACCGTCATTGATGACTATGCTCTTCGACTTGTAGAACTGTTCTAGCTCTTCTATCTATAACAAAGAATGGACATAATATTAAATAATAGGATATTTATAATCAGCATAAGAACTCCATCTTCTTATGCTGGATGAGCTGAATGAAACAAACGACAAGTGATCCTGGATCAAAAACGCTGATCAGAACTCATCAGGAGATGCCTTTGCCCAGCAGTAGGTTACTGATCTACCAAATTGTATCTCACAAACCTGCACTTGTTCAGCGTACCACAATCCCCTGGCGACCTGCATGCGTCGCTTCATCGTGAGCTCTCCATCCATGGCGCACTCTAGGAAATATTTTAAACGATCCAGTGGGACTGAGTCTGGCAACACTGACAGGGCCTGCAATCATAGGAAAAGGAACTATAGAAATCTGATTGACTCAGTTTGCTATCTTAACTTCTCATTAGATCACCTAAACTGGATTGATGAGCAACAGCAGTAGCGACACCCATGCAACGGGATAAAGTTCGCATCATATACGATTGTTTCTTCCTAAACTTTAAAGACCAGTCATCAACCATGAAGTCGGTTCCAATAAAGTTTCACTCTCCTTCAGTGTATTTGAAGCCACTCGCCGAGACACACCTTTTTTTTAAGGTTGGAAAATAATCAAATTACTTCTTCCGCCCTTGGCGAAGGGAGCGGAAAGGAGTGTCAGACTCTTAATGACTAAAACCCATCCGCATTCCTCCCACCCTTTGCGTTCCAGCGCCGCGGTAAATATTTCGAACAAATGCCACAGGCATGCCCTAGCAGGACTGGCCCTAGCGGGCCCCGTCTTCTATGCTGCTTTGAACCGCGCTTGGAATGGCGAGCCACCCAACGCTCGTCGTCTGCAGGCCCGCGCGCCTACGGTGGCCGGGAATCACCCTGCAACTCCCGACGCGACAGAAGAAGACGCCCGTCTTCTTCTGTTGCGGCGGTTTGCCTGTCGTGAGGTATACTCCACTGTGTCGTCCAGGCGATCCTCACAGTGATGACACCCGGGCGTGTCCTCCCGCCGAATTCGAAACTCTCTCGCCTCCAGATTCCACGGCGGCAATTCGGCAAGGAGGCCCGCCGCCTCGCCGGAGATCGTGCGGTATCCCCAGTATGGCCAGCCGGATGGCCATGACCCTCTGGGACGAGTTTAGGTGCCGGGCTTGTCGCCTCCTCAAAGTAAACGCCCACTACGGGGCCCCATAAAGGGCCATGGACCACACGACCTCCGCGTAAAGCCTCCAGCAGGAGGCGATAAACCCCCTCAGTTTGGGCAGACGCTGCTTGAAGGCAGCCCCGGCCCGACCCAGTCTGGGAGCCAAAAGTCGGAAGTGTTTGACGAAGTTCCACCGGCTGTCGAGTACGAGACCTAGATACCTCATCGTCGACCCGACGCCGATGTAAACCTTCCTACCGTTATTTGGGATCCCGATGGTGGCCTGTTCCGAGAACCATGAAAGCATATGGCTTCGGACTTATGTAGGGCTACTCGAGAGACTCAATTGGCGGATCCTCTCAATGACTGTTGCAACCCCGCGTGTCATTACGTCGGCCGCCGCCTGGTGCGACCCCCCCTGCTCTGGGACTAGCGTGTCGTCAGCATAGCAAATTACGCTGACGATGTCCCACAGGAGCGGCCCCAAAACCGAACCCTGTGGAACACCGCACGACATCTCTCGCCGGTTCCACTCGCCCCGGTGACCGGGGTAGATGACGGGCCGAGACACCCCTAGACCTTAAATAATAATATATCTAACACGCTTTGCCAAAGAGTGTCTAGCCTGCATTACAGTTATTAACGAACGGCAAATAGACTGTTTCAAAACACTTACTTTCAAGGGCGAAATATGGTTGGCATATTTATCAAGGATATTAAGTGCCTTCTCCAAGTCTGGTTCAGCTGTGTCAGGATGTCTCGGCACGTTAGCTAAAGGTTTGCCGATGAACGCACTGCTTTGTTCAGGATTTATGAGAATCTTCATCAATATTACGTATACGTCTGGGCCCTTGTGGTTTGGACTCGCGCTTACATTATCGCAGTACCTTAACGCTCCATCTACATCACCTGTAAGAAAGATAAAGTTTGTGGTTTCAATGAACATACTTATTATTACGCCATGAATTTCGAGAAATTCATGGAAATTCCAAATAAAAGTATTGTCTCTACCGGGAAAAAAATAACAAAACAGGGATTTACCCAATATCAGCACATAAATAGCAAGTGCCTGCTCGTATCGTCCTAATTTTCCATAAATGATAGCTCGTTCCTCAAACAAGCTATCAGTGGGGAAATGCTCAGCAACTCTCTCAGGAGTGTAATGTGCAGATTTTTCAAGAAATACAAGTAATTTCAACCTAGTGTGTTGTAACTCTGTGTCTGGTAACTTCGCTTTCTTGTCAGTAATTTTTTCTCTATACTGTTCAATTAAGGCATTGTGAAATACAGAAGTCGTATCGTTCCAAGTACAGATGGCATGCTCTAGGTAAGGTATCACCAGAGATTCATGTTCATTTTTAAGAAAATCAAATATGTCTTTTCGAGGTAACCTTTCTACTTCTACGTTCTCTTCCGTGAATATCTTTAAACCGTTTTCTGGATGTTCTTTTAAAATCCAGTCAGAGAATTTGAATATTAACTTTATGTGTTCGGCTCCTAGAAAATAAAAAAGATGCGTTAATTCAACTCGTATCTACATGGGTTATGAATGTTATGATATCCAAATTCAAACTAACCAAGTTTTTTCAAATAATTCATAGTTTCTTGATAAATATCCAAACCGGTATCCTGATCCTTGGCCTGCTCTCTCAGTAGCGACAGTAGCTGAAGCGCTTTCATATGTAGGCCTTTGTTTTGGTACAATGTCATCAAGTCGCGGTGCTTTCTGTACTGTAGCAACAGTGTCTCAGCTTCTTCAACACGACAATTGTTACTGTTTCGTATTAGAGGGGATACTTCAGCATTAATCTGAAATCGTTTATTACAATCACAATAGAGTTACAATCGGAACTATCTTACTATGACTTTATCTTTCAGTCAATCTTTGTGCTTAACATTACCAATAAGTAGCACTTTAACAAAGTAGTATCTATCAACTCCAGTTGCTGCGTCTGCGTTGTCGCCTCGTCTTGACTTATCATATTTCCTATTTTATTTTTCTCTTCCTTTAAATAGTCTATCAATGCTTTCAAAGCGCACTGTAGATCCTTGCCTGACAATTTCTTCGTTTTTTCTTTATCATCATTGTCTAATTCAGGAAACAGTTTGACGACTTCAGCGGGATCCTTCTTGAGTTTAATGAACTCCCTAATACATTGGGAATATTGCTTATTGTCGAACAGTTCCAATGCGTACAGAGTTTGTATGGAAATTATCTTCTGCTCTTTCTGTTCGGCTGTGCAGTCTGCGAGGCTCTGATAAAATAATGAGTAGATTTGTCAGAAAGGTATAAAACGAAAAAGCTTGTACTTCTAATATAAATGCAAATAAAATGTTGTAGGGCTTAGGTAAATAACACGGTACTTATAGAAAAAAAAATTGTCTCTACCGCTGCTCCTGAAATTCAGTATACACGCCGCCAACGCTTCATATGGAATGAACACATTTGATTTTAGGTACTGCTGTACCTACTTTTTATGGAAAGTCATCAAATGACTTCTTTTGCCTTCGCGATAAAGTTGAAAATCTATTAAAGAAATTTGACAGATTGTTGTAGCTTGATGTGCTGGCGTCTGTACATAGATCTAAGTAAATCTAAATGCAAATCAAAGAATCAACACTCCACACCTAAGATATTTGACATACCTACTTATTGCTTGCACTAAATAAAAATATAAGTAGGTACCTACTTGCAGTCAGCCTTGTGATGTCTAAAAAGTTAATAAAATTCACACTTAATGTTTTAATGAGAAAGTAACGCTATCTGCCTGTCTCTCCGTCTTGATGTGAATGTCCATAGAACTAACTTGTTATTTCTGTATTTTAGAAGTGGAGACTTGTAATTGGCTGACAGTCTAATGTACTGATCTTGACCTGTCTGTTTTAGCTGTAAGTCTACCACAATGCTTAAAATAAATAAATTAGAACACAGGATATTGTTTATCCAGGGAGTACGTTCTCTTGGGATAATCGCGGGCGAAACGTATGGAAAAAGCAAGTTAATTAATACAATCACTCAGAAAAGACATGGTACCAGTCTATTACTATACGTTGTCTGCATTTAATGGCAGCAGAAGAGAGTGTTAGACTCTCACTGACTAAAACCCACCCGTGTTCCTCCAAATGGCCTTTGTGTTCCAGGGCCGCGGTAACTTTTTCGAACTATTCCGCAACCCTGGTAGGCACAGGCACTGGCGGGGGGGGGGGTCAATAACCTACTGGATCCACCTTCACACTTTAGTACCCAAGTTATATACTCTGCTACTCTTATTAGATATGTCTGCTCATGTGGTCAAATACAAAGTAATGCAACTTACATTTATGATTTTGATAAGTTCTGCTTCTCGCTTTTTAATTTTGGTGCGAAACATATTCCAGGCTTTGTGTTTAAAATTATAACAATACGTCCTCTAGTTACACTGAATTGTGAATACTAAATATCGTTGATTACAATAAATAACATGTTTTCCTCCATCACTATTAATTAATACCAGGCGCATTCATTTATTTAATTAATCAGTGCCACGATTGATGGCTTCATAATACATATTTTACAGTAAATTTTAGGGAAGAACATAACAACTACGCAAAATACGTTATCTAATATTACACAATACAGGAAGATTAGATTCAAAAATCTATGTAATATGTAAAATATTTGCATGATAAATAGCGATCTCTACATTATCTACTTAAATAATTTATGAATAAATCCTCTCCCCCCTCTGCTCACTCATATTAGCAGGAAGTATCACCACCGTAGAGTCGGTATTCTGCCTCCAACTACGTCGCCATCGAACAGAATTTCCCCCACAAAAAATAAAGATTTTGCTGTGTGGTGACTGGGATGGTATAAGCATTAGGCTTTGATATCGTCAATGCATGTAACTTTCTGCCCCAGGCTGCGATAAGGCTTAAAAACTACAACCACAGAGTTAATTCGGCGCATAGCTACTCGTGCAGGTCGATCAGCTCTGTGGGCAAGAAACATACTAACCATTTTAATAGATAAGTTGTGGGGTTCTGCATGGATCAGTTCTAGGCTCACTCTTGTGGAACCTTGTATGCGTGTCTGCGTTCTGATCGCCCCAAAGGTATAATATTGTAGTTAAGCGATGACGTAAGTGCTAACCGCATTAAAATTTGAGGTAAGGAAGGAAATTTTAAGAGCATTACCTTTCACACTGACATAATGTTAGTAATTTGTATCGCTATATATATTTGTATTTATGTATGTAGATATATTTATGTATTATTACACTGGATCCTACCCTATATGCCGATCTCTCTCTATCACTCAAAGGTTTACCGGGAGAAAACTCAACTTTGAGTTAAACTCGCCTTTGCACATGAACTTCATAATCACTGTAAGTAATATACTTAAGTTGTTTTAGTGTACAATAAACATTTAAGAACATCATTTCATTAGCATAACTTATACATAACCACAGGTTGTTTTTTCCTTTAAGGTCTTTATTTTTCTTCGGCGAAGTTAGGATAGTTACTATGGAGAAATCAGACAAATATTGTTGCATAAAAATTTCATATATTATAATTTCAATATTTTTATACATGAGCTAATAATACATAGGTAAATTATAGATAAAATACGTGGCTACATTTATATTACAATCTGTACATTGATTCTTATTACCTTTGAAACAGCTGTACAAAAATAGCTAAACTTGGATAACGGTGACAAATGAAAATATCGGAAATGAAGCAATAATATCCAATTGTGGACGTCTATTGGCTGATTTATTTATCGTCATCAAACATGATATTCTACAAAATATAAGCATTTTCTACATGACTACTACAATCGATGTAACAGAATTGCTTTTTTCTAATGCTAACGCTGTTGGGGTGTCGTAGTAGAACAACATAGATAACCTTAACAAATTCAATGTTTAAATTATTTTTCATAAATGTCCCTTTCAAGTAACATTGCAAATTGTTTAAAAAATCACAGCCAAGAAATAAAACCGAGCCCATTTTTTACATGAAAAGAACAAAGGTGATAAACGGCAAAACCGTGATATTTGACCGGACATCGTTACATCACGCAGGTTTGTAGTACATACAAATTTCACCAGATACGTTATACAGTATATATTAGAAGTGCGCGATCTTATTCAAGGCTGATGTTCTGTATCTGACATACAACGTGTAACAGAATAAACGCAATACCTCTTAAGGGGTCATTGTACTCATCATTATGAACAACTTTCACAACCACTGGCACCAACACTGAAATCGCGAAAAAAAAAATCGACTGCCCCATACATTTATGTGTGCATAACTCGACAAATTGTACTGAACAGCTGATTTTTGTTTTCGCGATTTTGGTGTTGGTCCCATAGTAAAAGTTGTTCATAATGAAGATAATGAAGAGTACAATTACCCCTTTAGAGGTATTGCGTTTATTCTGTTACGCGTTGTATAAATATCGCAGTCAACTAGCTTATTCAGCCTTTTAATTGGCTACCTAGCCTTTTCATTGAACGGCGCTGTTTAATCATTGGCCTAAATTACATTTAGCCAACGCGTCTGATACAACATTTAATGGACGGGCTGGCTGGATGCTTAAGCCGTTCATAGAATAGGGTTAGTTCAGATACGCTAAGCACTAAAAATAAAGTTGGAATTTGGAATGGGTATACCTATTAATCACGCCGACAAAGTGGTAAATAAAATCTTGAAAAAAAACTTTTTTTTTTCAAGGTTACCCTTGCTCTTTCTTGCTCCTGATTCGTCAACACATGCCTTAGTTACTCAGCATTTTCTGTCTTACTTAAAGCGTCAATGTTAAAGAGCGTAGTGACCCATCTCAATAAAATCTTCAAGTGTGTCAATAAATTGAAATGTGTTTTTGTCATCTGAAACTAGATAGATATATGCTTCTTTTGATGCAATAACACCAGAACACGTTGGTTGATTAGATACATAACATTAGAGTAAAATATGACCACACACTTCCGAAACACCCTATGGCTTAGGAATTATCTCTCGTAGCTTCGACCGCGTGGGATATTCTACTGGTAACAATTTTTTTTAAGAATAAAAAGTAGCACTGATTTCAAGCAGCAACATTCAGCGGTACAACTAGCGATACAACTAGCGATTACCTTTTACAAACAAATGAAAAAATAATTCTACCTCATACATCAGTTTATAAAATGAATCTGGTGAAATGGCGATGCTATTTTATTATGTTCGATTTATATTACTTGTCGAGCCTACAACTAAAATGGACGATGTCACCGTTGGGGTATCTGACGAAGGCGCTCTGGTTGCCGAAGCGTTTCTTACACACGGGACACACGTTATAAGCGTTTATCACTACACTCTTCGATTCGTGGAACTGCTTCAATTCTTGTACCTGTAATAAACACAAGATTTTTATTAATAATTTCTAAGTCTGACACAACCGTCAGACTTAGAAATTATTACTTCTTGATGTTGTCATCTACCACACCATAGTATATGCCATCGTTCACAACACCCGTGGAAGCGAGATGACACGAAACTTAATTTACCGGCCCACTTGGACGTTTCATTACCGCAACAATACTACGATGCCTTGGCGTTTAGTATAAAACCGTTTTTATTTAATGGGACAAGTCCGCTACACTATTTCCAACAAGTGCATCTCATGAAGGCATGACAGAATCGACAATTCAAAAACTCGGCGCTAGCTCGGAGCCTCTCGAAGCTTGACGAGTCCCGGAGGAACTATTCAACTGGCTTGGATCACGCCACGAAATTAGTAAGAAAAAAACAGCGGAAGAGTAGGTACTTACTTCCCTTCATATAAAAAAGACAGAATAGAGCTAGGTCAATAGGTACAAAAGGATTGCTACAACTTTTTGATTGCATTTTCATCGAGGCACCTGAAGGTCAGCGAGGGTGTAGACGTTGCACGATTGCCTAGAAGTAACCTTTTCACCCACGACTAAAAACTATCAGGGAACAGAGTCGGGCAGTAATTCATAATTAGCCACATTGAGGCAGTTTTTTTTAATCTTCTTTTAATCTATGTTTTTTTATGTTACCATACAATAAAGCTAAGTACAGAAGACTTTTGAATAAAACTTATGTTCAGGTTAAGTAATAGGTCGCAGCCTGAGACGCAATCAAGAGGTGCTGTTATCAAAGGAATATAAGTGACATCGTACCTGCATATGTTCAGCGTATAACAATCCCTTGAGGACCTGCGTGCGACGCTTCAACGTCAGCTGCCCGTCCAGTGCGCTCTCTAGGAAATGTTTCAGACGACTCAGCGGTACTGAATCTGGCAACACTGACAGGGCCTGCAATTAAATTCCAACTTAACTTTCAAATCAATCTTACAAGTTTCTGCCCGCAGCTTCGCTCGCGTTATAGTTGTTTCCAGGGACCCATCTATCTCTGTACCAAAATTTATCAAATGAGGTTCGGCGATTTAGGCGTAAAAGCATAACAAACAAACTCACTTTCGCATTTATAATATTAAGTTAGGATTTTAGGATTGTGCTTGTGTCTAATTCATTAATGATTATAAAATACCAATACAATGAGTGTTAATTGTAAACCTCTGCCTTTTTTGTTAGTGCAGNGTGCTTGTGTCTAATTCATGAATGATTATAAAATACCAATACAATGAGTGTTAATTGTAAACCTCTGCCTTTTTTGTTAGTGCAGGCGTGACGTTGTTCTATATACACTTACTTTCAAGGGCGATATTTTGTCAGCATGCTTCTCCAAGATTTTAAGTGCCGTCTCTAGATCCGGTACAGCTGTCTTAGGATGCCGTGGTACCTTCGCGAGAGGGTTCCCGATGAGCGCGCTGTCTTGTTCCGGGTTCATGAGAATTCTCATCAGTATTACGTATACGTCTTGGTTTTTATCGTTTGGACTCGCGCTTACATTTTCGCAGTATCGTATTGCTCGGTCTACGTCGCCTGTGGACAATTGAAGGTTTAAGGCTACATGCTTATAAAAAGCCGTTACGATAATCTATTAGAATATTTATGTTTTCTTTTCACTTGAACAAATCAGAATAGGGAACCCTTATAGTTTCGCCATGTCTGTCGGTCTGTCTGACTGTCCGCGGTTTAGCTTAGAGACGCTTAGCACAAATTGGAATTTGGTATGGGTACCTACATATTAATTACGCCGACAAAATGGTAAAATAAAATCTTGAAAAAAAAAGGGTACCGTACACGTAAAGGGGTGATGATGACTTTTTATCGTCTAGCCCATAATGTGGGGTGTTCTTGGATAGGTCGTTTAAACATATTGAGGGTGTGCGAAAACCATTCTTCCATCCAAGGAGCCGCTTGCGAAATATTATGCTTTAAAATGCTAAATGTTGTTAGAGTCGTGTCCCCAACTTTGCCAGCTAAACAGTTGTTTGTGGAGACATGAAAAAATTCATGGTAGAAGTATATATAACGAATTAAAAAGGAAAACTATCACAGGTAAAAAGGTTTTACAAGTTAACGAGTAATAAACCTGTAAAATGTGCTTGGAGAAGGAAAATTTCGTACGAATTCCTCTTCAGTTACCATCGTCCTATGTGGGCTCGTTTTAAGACGTTTTTTTACCGTTAAACCGTGAACTAAATTAATTTATTCATACAATCAAACAAAAAGCATATTTTAAGTCGGCAATTGTGACGTGCAACGGGGGAACCCTAGACTACACGTGACCCGACACGCGCTAACGGTTACTAAGTATGTTTCTAAACGAAATTACGAATGCCGGATAGGCAATAGAAGCCGCACTTACCCAATATGAGCACATAAATAGCGAGTGCCTGCTCGTGTCGTCCTAATTTTCCATAAATGATAGCTCGTTCCTCAAACAAGCTGTCAGTAGGGAAATGCACTGCAACTCTCTCGGGAGTGTAATGCGCAGATTTTTCTAGAAACGCAACTAATTTCGACTTTATGTGTTGCACCTCTGCATCCGTTAGGTTCGCCTTCTTATCAGTTATTTTATCTCTATACATATTAATTAAAGCGTCGTGAAATAATGAATTCGTGTCATTCCACGTATGTATGACATGTTCTAAGTAAGGTATCACAAGAGATTCATGTTCTCTTAAAAGAAAATCTAATATCTTTGGACGGGGCAAGTCTTCTACTTCAGTAAATATCTTCAAGCCTTTCTCTGGATGTTCTTTCAATATCCAGTCGGAGAACTTGAATATTAAGTTTATGTGTTCGGCACCTGGAAAAAGGAATTGTTACTTTTATTCATGATCGAATGTACAGAATTAATGATATAAAATTTAGTAGTAAGCAATCAAACTTGTGTTTATGTTATTACTATGTATTTATTTATTAAAACTTCATGCAACACACAGGTTCAAATGCGTGCCTTAGGCATTCTCAGTCAAACAAGGTTGGTGGAGCTACATGGCGGATGCAAATTGTTCTTGCTTTTACAAAACAATTTTAGCCAAAAGATGCATTTCTAGATTACTTACCAAGTTGCTGCAAATAGTTCTTCGTCCCTTGATAACCCTCCAAACTAGAATCCGGTTCTTTAGCCTGCTCTCTCAGTAGCTGAAGCGCTTTCATATGCTGCCCTTTAGTTTGATACAGTATTATCAGTTCGCTGTGCTTCCCGTGTTGTAGCAACATCTTCTCGGCTTCTTCTAGACGGCAATTGTTGTTGCGTAGTAGAGGTGCGACTAAGGCATCGTTTATCTGAAATAATAAAGTAAGAGATCATAACGAAAACTTCGTACAAATTTAAAACAAGATTACAAGCAAAATGGTGTTTGTAGTTTTTTATCGAATCTTTGGAGAATTTCAGTATCGAAAACTTTATTTTTACTTATTTCTACTTATTTTTTGAGCGTGCATCATTCTAACGATTAAAATGCCTAACACCCAGTTTATCTGTTATTATAATCGTTGGTCCATGTGCCTAAAACTCCCGAACTATTCGCAGCTACTTTCGTCAAATATGCAGCGCATGAAGATAAAACGAACAAATGAGCTTGCAGTGAAAGTGTTAAATATATTCTAGATTTACCTGTAAGTAGCACTTCAACAAAGTAGTATCTATCAACTCTAGCTGCTGCGTCATATTCCTCTGCTTGCTCGCCTCGTCTTGACCCGCACTGCCTATATTCGCCTTCAACTCTTTCAAATACATTATCAACGCGTTCAAAGCGCTCTCCAAATCTTTTCCCGCCAACTTCTTCGTCTGTTCTTTGTCGTCATTTGTTTTACCATCTAGTTCAGGAAACAGTTTGATGACGTCAGCGGGGTCTGTCTTGAGTTTAATGAACTCTTTCATAGATTGAGAATATTGCTTGTTGTCGAAAAGTTCCAACGCGTACAGGACCTGTATGGAATGTATCTTCTGCTCTTTTTCTTCAGGTGTGCAGTCTGAGAGGCTCTGTTAAAAATGTACCAATAAATCGATTTTAATTAGCTCTTTACTTATGCTGCGAACACAAACAAACACAACTAACTTCTTGAAAACTTGGCAACCAGAATACTTACTCCTACTAAAAGCCCTATGGTCGCAACACGATCCTTACGATTTACTGTAAATGGCATTTTCACTACACTTGCATCTAGAAGTGGAGCTACAAAAATCAAACATTTAACTCACATTTGAGATTTTGATAATTTCTTCAATTGAGTGCTCAAAGAAGCGGTAAAGGTATAAGTGAGTTCACCGCATCTTTTTTAATAAATAATAGCGAAATTATAACATTTATTTACTGCTTGTCACAGAGGAATATACAAAATACTTTTGTTTTACCTCGTGATAAATCAAAGTTATTTTTTTATACTGATTTTAGGTAAATAAAAAACCACAAATTAAAGTATTGCAAATTTTTCCTAGAAGCCCGGTAAATATTTATTTTATTTTATTTTTAAACTGGGTAATTATTCAAAAAAGGAATAATATGTTTTTTTTTTACTAAAAATATATTTGATTATTCTAGAGACCACCACACAGCACAAACGTGTACATACACAACAAAATATTATGAGGACTGACTCACGCTTAATAATAAAACTTATTATCAACCTTACACCATGTTCAGAGGAAAATAAACGGTAACTTATTTTCCTTGCCCCAGTGTACACATGTGAGTGATATTGTACTATTTATATTATTATGACACTCCGTAATCTAATGGCTGTCATAATACTATTATTCCCTCGACTAGGCAGCGAGAGACTCGTCGTGGACAAGTAGATAGCAATATTAGTATTTTACCCGAGAAGAAGGACGTTCAGAAGGAGGGTAATGTTTTTTATTTTGCCATCAGTAAGTGCTTGGCGGTGCTACGCAACCAGCGGCTGAACTTTCAACCACCAGACATAAGGTATTTATGATGTCGTATCGTAGTACGTAGTAGTCAGTATATGAACAGGATAAATCTATGTCAGGATAACAGTGTATGGTATTTATTCTGAAAGAGACCTTGCCACATTTTTCCGCGATAAAAGGCACAGGTAGCTCTATCTATCAGTAAAATTATTTTCCTAATCGACTCTTTTATCCCGGAAAAATGTTTCAGTGTCATGGTTGGTGTCAGTAACTAAACTTAAGATAGTGCTGGACATACACGCGACAAAGTTGGTTATCAGTAAGGGAATTAAAAGATTTTTTTTTTACTGTTGATAGGCACGCGTTTGACCACTATCTCACCTGATGGTAAGCGATTATGTGGTCGAAGACGGAGCACGCCGTGCGCGTGTAGTAGGCTACAGTAAGGGTAGGCCAGCCCATACACAATGCCCAAAAAAAAAAAATTCGCATCGTCAGTGTCGTGAACCCTGAATAATGTGTTTTTTTTTGGGCATTATGTATGGGCTGGCCTACCCTTACTGTAGCCTACTGCACGCCCATG
>NDFZ01004241.1:7179-27627 GCA_002192655.3 Mamestra configurata
GGACCGGCCGGGCGTTCCTTCCTACCTAGGGTTGGGTGGGTTGGGCCGCCTTTTTTTATGCCGCCAGTGCTGCCATCTCTGATCACTCCACCAAGTACAGTGCCACTAGGATCTTTTGTTGCCTGACATTGTCAGAGGGCGCTTTATTAAACATGAAGTGTCAAAATATCTGTGGATGTTGTTTTGATAAACAAGATGGTGGTGTTAGTTCCCAATTTGGCCACATTACTTGTATTAATATTATTTAAATATTTTAAGAAGTATTTTACGGACCGATTATGAGATATCTTCCCTTTAATCAAATACTTGGGAACTATTTGTAGAAAAATTACAACAAACAAATCGCAACATTTGCATCACATCAACGCAAAAAGTTAGGAGAGCCCGCGAAATTCAAAAATTTCTTTCATTTTTGCAGTATGATTATTCCCCATAATGAGGTCGGTATTGGTCAGTTTAAAATTGTATTTTCTAGTCACCGTACTAAAAATGTATTTAACCTGAGTTGAAAGAAAACCTCTAAGTTGAAATTACGCGATTGAATGAATATTCATAATTCACTAACTAAAAAAAATATATGTGTAGGCATGTACAGACGCCAGCACATCAAGCTACAACAATCTGTCAAATTTCTTTACTAGATTTTCAACTACATCGCTAAAATATTGGGTTTAAAACATAACAAAAAAATATTGTAAATATTAAGCTCTTCAATTTTGGTCATATTGTGTCAACACAATCGCCAAAACCCGATTTTTGTGACCTTTGACCTTCCAATAACTTACGACGCAAACACGAGAGATGAGTTAGGTAATTCAATTTATATTGTAGATAGTGCCGGCGCCTCACTGGCTGGCGCTAATGGCGGTGTTATTCGAGGGATTTATTCGTCCATGAGCTTTCAGATACCATCAGTTTACTATCTAGACTGAAGTAGAGTTCTCGTATTAAGCATTTTCTGAGCGTGAGGTAGACCTTTTCCAAAAAAAGTTAAAAGGTACCTACCTACTTCGATAACTCGAATTAAAGTTATTTGGCCCAAAATTGTCAAAATCTTTGCAAATTCAATTTGAAGAAACGCACAATAACTACCCTGTGTTTTGTACACTTTTTGAGACGCGGACTTTGGAGCTTTCACATGGGGGATCCCATGTGAAAGCTAAGTATAGCTACGCTCGTGCAAACAGGACCTGTATTCCAAGATCCTAGAGCCGCCAGACCTTAGGTAGGTAAGTACTTATTTTCTCATTAAGAAAATTGGTGGGATAGAGAAGTGTAGTATTAGGTACTTTGAACGTACGCATTGGACCGACGGCCAATTTACAGGTATCAGGTAGATTGTTGATGATTCTCAGAGGTGGTAGAAATAAAATAGCTGACTGTAAATATAGGTAGGTTCGTATATTCGATTATAGAACGCGCGCCTTTGGTCCGTGTCGTATGAGTATTATGAGTAATGGCGGGGCTTCTTCGCAGCGGTGCGGACCACGGAACAGATTCTGTTCCGTGGTGCGGATGGCGGCGTTCTGCCCCTCGTCCCCCGCTCGCCGCAAGCCGCTGTCGCCCTGGTCGTTGCAGTGGCACACGGTGCTACGTTTTGTCGCCAACAAAGATACTTAAAGTTAACGTAAAACATTACTTTCGATTTAATTTTTGTTATTTTTAAACGTTTTACAGAATATTATTAAATAATAAGTTGGCTGTTATAAAAAAAAATTGTCAGTTCCTCGTGTCCCGTTTCAATTATTAGTTTTAGATTGTTTAAAAATAAAAACTCCATCACCCCTTCAGGGGTTAATTTTAGAGAAACCTAAATACACGTCTCATATTTTTGTATGAAGACTTAATAACGAGTTTCAACTTTCAACAATAACTCCCACCAAATCTTCTTTAAGGGTAGTAGGTAGTGGGAAAACTAATAGTGCCAATCTTTATTATTCATTTATTTGTGCCAAGTTTCAAGTACAGACGCCAACACATCAAACTATAACAATCTGTTTTCTTTAAGGTTTTCAACTTTATCGCTAAAGCATTAGGTTCAAGGTTGGTTGGGAAAATTTGACAGTTTCGGGTAGCTTAATGTGCTGGTGTCTGTACATTGGCCAAAGGGATAAGATTGGATAAGGTTCTTCCCTACAAAGTTTGACACCCTCTTAACCGTCTTTTAAGGGCAGTTTTACAAAATTAATAATGAAAAGTTTTGTAATTCACTTAAGCATTCCGACCACTACCAAGTATATTGGCCCAAGTAATAAGATTTTGCATACAAACTTCCATCCCCTATTTCGCACCATTACGGATTTTCTTAATCCTTTTTAGGTAGGTAACGTCTCCTATTCATCATCATCTACCTCCGTGCCAAATGTTATCTTCATATGTGGAGTAGACTTGAGATTTCGTGATTAATCAGTGAGTGAATGGATGAATGAGTGACCTTTCGCTCTTATAAGTATACGGGGTGGATTATTGAGACGGGACATTAAGGGCAGGTAACTTAACCGTTAGAGTTACAGGAAAACGTTCTTAGGCGACCATCCATAACTTTTTGATATATTCTAATCTGCATTCCCAGATTTTGGAAAAAAGTACAGTCAGCGTTAAAATTTGTGTAGTGTCTTTGTCGGCCTTGCAAACCATCATGGAGGTAAGAGTTATTGAAGATGTGTACTTATCTGATCATTTCCCTTTACTTGTAAAATGTTACATTAGTGTTGTAAGGTCTAAACAAATGACAGTAGATTGGCGGAGGAGCTCAGTTGTGTGGGGTGATAGGGATGAAACTCAAATAAATAAATACCGTAAATTAGGTATGTCACATTAAATTACGCGACATGGACTTTCCTAATGAGTTTACTGAATGCAGTCGTGGGTTATGTAGTTTGGAAGGCCACAAAGGCCACAAGTGTGTGGGATAAATTGTATGACAACATTGTGCGCATCTTGAGTGATGCTGCTGTGGGGTCTAATGAGAAGCGTATGTAGCAATAGAGGGGGCAAGAGCAGGCACTTGTGCGGCTGGAACAAACATGTTCGTGAAGCTCATCGGGCGGCCAGGCTTAAATTCCAGATCTGGGTAGAATGTAACCGGCCCTCTACTGGCATCATTTTTGATGAAATGTGTGAGACGCGTAAAATTTTTAAAAGTCGTTTGAAGTGGTGCCAAAATAACCAGGAACAACTTAGAATGGATATGCTGGCCAAACATATGTCAGCAAAAGATTTCAGCAAATTTTGGAAGGCTACTAAGAAGCTCGATATTAGGCCTGTCCTTCCGGTGAGTGTGGGTGGGAAAAGTGAACCAGCCCATATTGCGAATAGGTTCAGTGAGCATTTTAAGGTGCGCTCCCCGCTGGGCCCTTCAGCGTCATCTATTAGCTCTGAGGCTGGACGTGGGGGAGGTGAGTCGGCTGTACATTTTACTGCTAGTCAAGTAAGACTCGTCTTAAAGAAAATGACAGGCGGTAAGGTAAGTCTCCCGGTCATAACGGTCTTAGTGTTGAGCACTTGAGGAATGCGGGGGTTCACCTGCCGAGGGTCCTGGCCATGTTTTTCACTGTGTGCATGAGTCACTCCTATTTGCCGCACGACTTAATGAAAACTGTCGTGGTGCCTATTGTGAAGAATAGGACCGGGGACATCACGGACAGGAGGAACTACCGTCCCATATCTCTAGCGACTGCGATTGCTAAGGTGTTGGATAGTATGCTTGATATTTGCTTAGATAAGTAGGTACATAACATTGCATGACGCTCAGTTTGGGTTTCGGCCTGGGCTATCCACTGAAAGCGCAATCTTGAGTCTCAAGCATGCTGTCCAGTACTATACCGATCGCAGGACGATATGCCTGTTTCCTTGACCTCTCCAAGGTTTTCGATCTTGTGTCGTATGATGTGCTCTGGGGCAAGTTGAGGGACGGGGGTGTGCGGCTGTGATCAATGTGTTTAAATTTTGGTATAGCAACCACAACTTCGTGAGGTGGGCCGATACACTCTCCGAAGCAGAGACTGGAGAGCGGGGTGAGACAGGGAGGGTTGACATCTCCTAGGCTCTTCAACCTATATGTAAATGACCTCATCGTCGGGCTCAGTAGCAAGCGTGTCGGTTGCTCAATAGATGGCGTTAGTATCAACAATATTAGCTACGCGGACGATAGGTGCTGCTGAGCCCGACGGCGGGGGGTCTCGGAGAGCTGCTAAAGGTGTGTGAGATCTATGCTCATACACAATGACATGGTCTTTTGTATAATGTACAGAAAAGTGAGTAGGTACATGGTCTTTAAGGCTGCCGGTAGATGTCCTGAACACTCGCTTAATGTAACTTTGAATGGCTTAAGCATTAATCGTGTCACGAAATTTAAATACTTGGGGCATTTCCTTACCGACGGCCTTGAGGACGATGTAGACATAGAGAGGAAGCGCAGGTGTCTAGCGGTCAGAGGTAACATGCTGGCCCGCAGATTCTACCGATGCTCTGAAGAAGTTAAGGTTACGCTATTTAAGGCATACTGTCAGAGCATCTACACTGGGAATCTGTGGATCAATCACACCAAAAGGTCGTTGGACAACCTGCGTATCCAGTATAATAATATCTTCAGGTTGATGTTAGGGCTGCCTCGTTTCTGTAGTGCATCGGGGATCTTCGCACTATATCACACTGATGGCTTTCATGCCATCATTCGCAAAAAAACGCCATCCCTGATCTGCAGAATGCGTGGCAGCCGCAATAAAATCCTGACGACTGTAGCGGACAGGATCTCTTCCCCATTGTGGAGGTCCTTGGTTCGCAGAGTCATTTTAAGTTTATTTTTCTATTTTTGTTTAATTTCCCATGTAGGTACCTATATGGATTTAAATATTGTCCGAAATAAAGTTTTTTTTATTTTTTATTTATTTATTTAAAATGCTATACTTAATACCAAAAAAAAAAGTGTTATCTACGTATGCCTATCGATCCATTTTCATGTCAGGATCAAAAGACTGGGACCAAGGTATAAGTACTAGAAATGACAGAAATCGCTAAAAACACGTTAAATAGTGGCACTACGATTTTCATGATAAAATTTATATGTTGTTATTTTTGTGGCCTTCTCAGTCTCTGTAACGTTTGTTTCGGAAGTAAAAACTGTTTGGCGATTGTTCAATGTGTTTCAACTTAAAAATATGGCAAAAACTCAAAAGATATAATAAAATGTTCGTAATTTAGGGTGTGACTATCAATCTTGTATACAATCCATACCTACTCTAAAGTATGAACCTAACAGAATTTGCGAAAGGCTGGGACTGCGGGTTTTCCTTAATAAAAATAATATCTTGGAGAAAAGCCTTTTTTTGTATTGTTTGTTTGTAATGGAAACAACTAATTTAAAAAATATTTAGCTAAGGCAAAATATCAAAAATCACTAATCGGGTGGAATCGAAAAGCGATGACTATCGTATTATGATATTAGACGAAATATTTTCATATTCAATGTTCATAATGTAGTGAACGCCACATCAATCTACTCAAAAATCAAACGTGGAACCATATCTGTTAATGAAACCGTAATTTATCTGTTATAAAGCTCGACTTTTGTGGTACTTTCATTCTGTTTTCGGTTCATATTATAAGAAGTAGGTATCCAAGCTATTGTGTTGGCAACGTTAACATTTTGAGAATCTGCGTACCAATTGAACTCGCCTAGCGAGGTTATGGCTTACAAAATTATTAGTTTTCTTTCAAATATCAAAATGTTCTTTACATCCAGGCCACAATGTAAATGTTTACATAACATCATATTAACCTACACTGTAATTTTGAACAGAATATACAGAGGCGTTTTCGAAATATAACCGAAACACACTGAACTCGCCACGCGAGTCGCTGGCACTGGAATAAAATTAACGTGAACTCACTGGGTGAGACACCGAATCGCTCAGTGAGTACACGTTCACGAGCACTGAACGTGTTCATCAACTCTATCTTTTATTATTCTTTATCAATTATTGTTTGTTGCCAAACGATCCTATTTCTTACAGTGATCAAAAGGCTCCAACTGAAGTTTGAATACAGAAACTACGGTCCAGTCACAAGACCGGGTTTACATGCAGGCACCTTATGCAGCGGCACGGCACCTTACGTTCGCGATTTGATGACATTTTTTAACAAGTTCATAAATTGCAACTAACAATCTAGAATTTTCTCAGCGCAAACATAACAATGACCTGAAAGATATTTGAATCAAATTCGAAATTTGAAAGACAAATCTTTTTTATTTAGGTAGGTACTTCTATTTTCCAGCCAGTCTTCTTTATAGCGGATCTACCCAGAACAAAAAGTTGCCAATGTAGAAGACTCTTACCGAAATGTAAGGGAAAAGTTTTGGCGATTTCTATCATTTCAAAATCCACCGTACTAACACTACCTACCGTATCCCACAAATTTTGATACTGAGAAAACAAGTAAGGTCTGGCGCCCCCTGGGATCTTGGAATATTAAGGCATTTTCTGTAATACGGACTTCGGTGTCGTAACATTGTTTGTTTTAAGCTACAAAGTTGGTATAGTATAGAATACGATTATAATTACCACTCGAACAGTTAGCATCCGACAAAAACGAGCAAATTAGAACTATAACACACTTATTAAATCGATCAACAGAAGTAAATAAATAAAACTATCAATTCGGTGATTAACACACTTCATTTCTTTATTTGCTTGCTTATGTCCTATAAGAAATACTGTAAATGCCAAAACAAATGCGAACTTACTCCATACAAAATTTAAATAAATATATTTAAACTTTCAATAAAAAATTTCAATCACAAACACAGCAATAAATAAAATATTAAAGCCATAAAATAGGTCGTCTGTCGACACGAAATCTTAGCCACAACAAAAAATATAACAAAGACCAAAGACCTAACAAAATAATTTAAATAAATATCAACTTTCTTACAACTTTTTTAAAAGTTATTATTTTTGGCATGTTTGCCGCATGGAATTGGCAATACTACCGCTCGCTGAATTAATAGTTTTGGTCAGGGACGTTCATTACCTACTATTGAGATATGCAGAACGGAGTAGAAAGTTTCGCATCTACCATTGAAAAGGGAGGTAGCTCCCACTAGACGGTTTTTGGGTTCGGTGGGCAACTGCCAGATGTTTCTCTTCGGGCTGTTATAAATTCAGATGGGACGGGTAACTTTATGCGATTTGTACCTTGAAGTCTGAGATCAGTAGGTGTTGTGTATCTCTTTCACAAAATTGCATAAGAGACGTAGAAAGTTAAAAAGCTTTTTTGGCAGGGATTGCTAAGGTGCTTCAAAGTTTCCGCCAAAGTTGAATATTGATAACGTTTGCAGCAAATCGCAACGCTATTTTATTTTGATCTAAATCCTGTACGCAGCATCCCCCAACTGACCCATCAGTACGACAGTACGTACTAATTCCATGCTTGATCATCTTAGACCTAAGGTTATACAAAATTACGACATTGCGTATGCCTTAAACCTATGATTAATTATAATATGATTAATTATAATATGATTTATTATGATTTGGAATGAAACACGACACGGTTAATTTAATTCCACAGCTAACTTAAAAGCTCGCAGTGCTATACTATTGAAGTCCGCACTGGTAGTCTAGTTACAAATATTAAAGACGATTTAATTGTATCCGAATTGAGTTTGTGTACTTACTAGCACTTTCAATGTACACACAAAATTGATTTTCAGTAGATGTAAAAAGGTACATAATAAAGTTATCGCTCAAAATGACATTTAATAATAAATAAATAAATAAAATAAAAATGTATTATGCCAAAAATGTCTATGTCTATGACACGAACAAAACTTTATCACATGAGCATTTATTTGGTGCTTCCCAATTATATCTATATATGTCACCTGAAAATTGCAAACTACGTAAGAAGAGAGTTTACAATCTCTCAAGATATTTTACATTTTCCGGTGGTATACATATATTTTAAAGTTACACGTCTAAATATGCAACATAGTAACATTTTTAAAGAATAGACTCCGTCTTTTTAATGTCGCAAATTCGACAGCTTTTTAAATTACTGGGTAAATTCCATTTATAGAAGCAAAGTTCAATCGTACTTTTGTTTTCTAACTCTTTGTTCGTGAATAATGTACCGCGATCATTAGCAGCATTATTGAATTGGATGACATTAAAAGAACAGCAGGCGTTGAGTGGAGAAGGAAAACACATGTACGCACTATGTGGCAAGCTTTAGGGGAGGCCTATGCTGGGAAACAAGACAATCTTTACGAAACTGGTGTCTAATATTATAATTAATAAATATTTAGAAAATACGTATAATCTAAGATTGTTGATTACAGGCTATTATTATGTGCGCGAAGTCAAATGAGGATACGCGACGGTACAATAAAATCCTAACTTTCGGCGAATTGCGCGATTTGGAATCAGCGACCATCGGGTTACCCATTGAAAGGGTTAACCCGAATGCTTCTGATATTCGTTTTTACTTATGATAAAACAGTTAATTGTGAAGTTAAGTCACTTAAGAGAATGAGTTACATATATGAGGAATTGAAAGAAGTTCTTCGGTTGTCCGGTTGCCTAGAAATCCAGGATCGAATCCAATTCTTCTTGGAGCCCCGATAACGCTCTTGCCAGACCTGTATAATAAATAAATAAAATAAAACATTTGTACTTAACGTTGAAAGTTGTGTCTTCCTGGCAGTGCAATATAAAAGTGCGCTTGCTATTATAACATAACTTATAAGTTATTGTTACTGTTCTATTTCTGTTATTAGATATTATTATAAGCTTTACTCGTGTTACCTAATGTTTTTCAATTACCTGTTTTGTAAAAATACAATTAGTTCCATACCTCCTTAAAGTAAATTCATTAGCCTAACTATGATTTATTTACCTACTAACTTTATTTGCCTACAAAAAGATAGTAGGATACACACACTGAAAGGATTGTCTGCGTTTTTTGAAATTTGTTGTATTAGAGCTGATTTGCAACAATTTTGACCCCAAGTTATCGGGGTCGAATGTTAGTTCTAGTACCAACCCATTTCAAGAAATGCACCGAATCACCAGTCATCATCATCCACAGTCTGACTTAGCACACTTCTGGCACCACTCCTGTATTTTACGGGCCGCTTGTCCTGCATGCGGCAGACATGTCCTGCCCAGTTCCATTAAAGCAGCCTTTTGAGCCACATTAATCAACGATTTGCGTTTTGGAGAACAGTGTAGTGTTACAACGTGGTCTGTTAATTTAACACCTAGTATACTACACTCCAAGGCACGTTGGCAAACCTTGAGTTTACGACTTTTGGATTGTATCTGAGTGATGGCGTCGTCGGGTCCGACCAGGGTATGCCGCGGACGGCGAATCCTTCTGATCTGAGAGGGAGCGTATCGTGTGGATGATGCGATAAGTGGGTTTTAATGTTTTGATGCAGTTTTGATGAATCGTTGGGATAGACGTTTCATAAACTGTTAAATGTCGAGATTTTAAGGTCGACATGGAGTCGTTCGTTCCTAATGAACCATGGGGCGCCCGTGGCCTTTCGAAGAAACCGGTTTTGAAGTACTTGCATCTTATGGAACCAGTAAGACTTTGCGTGCGCGAAGGTGGCACACGCATATGTCATTATCGGGCGTATGCACGTGTAGATATGCAGTTTACATCTTAGGGACAGCTTGCTGCGTGCATTCAGCATTGAGTGAAGCCTAGCGAGAGCGAAAGCGGCACGTGAACGTACCGTCTTTATGTGCTCACCGAACGTAAGGTGTCGGCAAAGGATAATTTCTAGATATTTGGCTTGCTTCTCCCAAGGGATCGGCTTACCAAACATGGTGATCGGGCTGGGGGGACTGGGAAATCCAGCCCGCGGTTTGTAGAACAAAACCACCTGGTTTTTTTCGGGTTTAACTTCGATCCTCTATTTCCGGAACCAATCGCCTAGGGCGTTGACAGACCGTCGGAGAGTTCGAGCTATGGATTGTTCGCTACTGCCGGAGCGGTATATGGCCGTGTCATCGGCGATTAAGGCTAAGTGCGTCCCGGAGGAGGTCGGGATGTCGCTAGTCTATAGCGTGAACGCTAAGGGCGAGAACACACCGCCCTGTGGTACATCGGCGCGAAATGAAACCGGGGTGGGGGGCTAAAATCACACCTTCGATACGGTACCGACAGGTGCGGTTCGACAAATAGTCTCGTAAAATGAGCACGAGACGATCTGGCACACCGAGTCGATATAATTTGTATATTAGACCGTTGTGCCAGACCTTGTCGAACGCTTTCGCTATTTCGAAGAACAGGGCTCCCGTCACTAGCCCGCGACGACACGAGACGACCCTCGTGGCGCTGAGCGCTTATATATGGAAGCGCATAAGTGCCGCGGATCGAAATACGAAGGGCGCACCACCCTTATAATTGGTCCACTGTAAACGTTGTCCAGGGAGTCGACTACTACTTATAAAACCTAAAGTGCTATATACTTATCTAAGGAAAATAAAATGGTATAACTAAGTGTAAACTGTTTCATTCCATTTCCAAGTCAGTACGAAGTTTCCCTAAACTTTCATACTTATAATTATAGAAGTACCTAACTTTGCTTGCTGATGCAATAAAATTCAAGAACTAAAATATTGCAGGAATTTTTTCAACTGGTTGAACTATTTACTTTATATGAGAACCGGGCCAAGGCTGTGCGGTCCCCCTACCCTACCTGGCCGGGCTTGTGGCAAGCCCCGAAGCCCCGAAAGCCAGGACCATGTGGGCTCGCATAGACTAGGGCCCGGCTAGCAACGCCATGTTGAATGACTGGCCAATCCGACCCTGGTCATGAAGCTTGCAAAAATAAATAAATAGCCAGAATGTCGCACTATCAACTAGTTTGTGATCAATGGCGGTCCGTACAAGATGCATCTAGCATATTGTACGGACCGCCATTGATACTCTAGTGCTGAGACATTCTGCCTACTCACTGGTGAGTGTATGCATGAAGTTATTTCTTTAGTGTCGTGGGCATAGAGCACGAAGCAGGCTATTCCGACCACCCGTGCTGGGTGATAGCTGACCTGATGTATCGGAGTCACTACCCTGGTTCGGCTCATCGGAATCATAGGTTAACTGCAAAAAAGATAACATATTTTAGTTAGTTCGTCTGTATCGAAGCCGTATCTCCAGCGCTTGTTTTCCATACATACTACACATTTTTGTTGGTAAACTTTTGTTTTGTGTAAAATATTTTTGCTTTCCATGCGTGGTGGAAAAAAATCCATTCATAATTGGCGGAATGATCGCATTACAAACACACAAAAAAAAACAGTCGAATTGAGAACCTCCTCCTTATATAAAGTCGGTTAAAAATAGCTTTTATGTTTATCGTCTTTGTTCGTTGGATTTTGATTCCGCAATTACATAGGTATTTAATACGGAATGGCGATTAAGCTAGTACTGCACTGCAAATTACAAAAAAAAAAAAAAAATGGATTTCTGGTAACACCCTGGCGCTTTGGTCTTGTGGATATTTATCCATTCAAAGACAGGCATCACAAATCACAATACACATACACCCTGACTAATATTATAAATGCAAAAGTGAGTGTGTTTGTTAAGTTTTGACGACTAAATGTCCGAACCAATATTGATTAATTTAGATGCAGATATAGATGGGACACTGGAGACGAGAGGCTACTAACGAGAGTAAGAAGCCGCGGGCAAAAGCTAGTAATTATATACTTACACCAAATGATGATTCCGATACAACTGATGGGATTGGTACAGGGGCAAAATGCGTGTCGAAAATATCGACTAAATGTTGGATGTCCTCCGGGCTTAGGGTTTGCTCCAGTGGAATAAACAGATTCACTAGACCTGAAAAATGCATTTAAAAAAAATGAGATCCATCTAATAATAACACGCTGTATGTAGAATGGAATTCAGAGTCGAAAATGTACGACTGATTTTTCGTGTTATCTTTTATTTTAATGTAAACCAGAGAGAATGGAATTGATAATAATAATTTTTAAAAACAGCTTTTTTCTGTATTCCTCTGAGCAAGACCATGCATTTGGGGTACCAAATCATTTGGGGTCACATCTAAATTTTTTAATAATAAAACTGATCCTCCATTATTTGGGAGTCCGCCATATTTGATTTAGCAAGACAGATCATCAGGTACAAACAAAATAAAAAAAGTAACTAGGTATGCAAGCAATATAACATTGCACTTTTTGGATTGATATGTTTTAATATCAATCGAAAAGTGCAAAGTATAAGAAGGAGGTTACTGACGGAAAATATTTAGCAGTCTTTTTGAACTGTATAATAATTGGTTTCATTTTTTTGAGTAACTTAGTTTAATTTTTCAAGTGGGCGGGCACGGCCAGGTCCGGAACTATGAAGAATAACGAAAAATATGCAGAGGAGTGACAGACCCGATTTTGATAAAAACTAAAACTGCATCAATAAGTATTTGAAGTAGTAAGTTTAGAGTGCTCCTAGCTTGATTTAAGTGTTCCAAGCGAGCTTTCGTCACGTCTAATGTGCCGCCTTTTTGTAACAAGAAATGGAGCGCGCTAGAGCCATGTACTCGAACCGAGCGTCAGCCGCGTCTTGTGTATCGCCGTTTTGAAAGTCAAGCCCCAAACACATGAAGTAGTGATTATTTATCTATCTTCTGCCAAATGTTGTTGGTGGATATCACATAGCTAACCGTGCGTTGACATCCAAACCAAACGTGTATGCAACATTTTAAATTAAATTTGAAAATAGAGAACTAGTTTTTCGGTCAAGCTATGGAAAGCATCTATGATGGAGCTAGGTGTAGTGATATTTGAAATCGATAGTTTTTGAATTCGAATTGAGATCGTGAAAACAATTATGCCTAATTAATAGTTACCGGCACGACGCCCCTCATGCCACGCGTCTTTAACCTGCTCGTACAGCAGGCCGGCATCAGTCAGACTGCGGCGCAGCTGCGTGAGGCGGTGGCGGATATGGCGCGGCGAGCGCAGCAGCGGCGTGAACGCCAAGCGGAAAGTGTTCTGCCTGAAATTGTTACACAGCTGTTATTGCTGCTAGTGGGCTGTAAGAGTAGGGAATTATCAAAGAAATAATGGATTTCATGATTACATAAGATTACATGTCAAGATTGGATGCGATTACTGAGACGACCACTAATAGAGAACTATGGAAGACCAAGACATGTTGCCAACTCAAGTACAATCTAAGGTTAGCTCAGACGAATGAAAATGTGTGGTGAGGTGAATGTTATTCCTAATATCAATCTATACATTAGAACTGCCTAGATGTACTCTAGTACGAAATATTTTTTTATCAACTCAGCCTGTCACAGTCTACTGCTGGATCTAAGCCTTTCCCAAATAACCACAATACTGTTATTTGCTTTTAGCATCTAGCCTGTGCCAGCGGTCTTTTTAAGTTCTCAGTGCAGACAGTGACACGCTTGCAAATTTAAAGTCGCCCCTCAAATGTGGTCTGCTCCAATAACTGCCTGTTTTTCAACTGAGCCCATCAATGACTTTTTCAGTTTACTCTGCACGCATTGTTGGCAACTCCAGTTCTATTCCACATACTTATTTTATAAAAGATCAGAAATTCTTGTACAATTCCCACAATGTAACGGCATTGTGGGAATAATTAGTAATATAATCAAACCTTTGGCTTTAACACTATAGCACACTATTTAAGCCCTACCCCCACCCTATTAACTAGCCCGGAGTTAAATGCTAAACTTAAACTTAGAGGACTGTGTCTGTCCATTGATGCGGAGCGGACTGTACGGAGCTAGGCAGAGTTCTCGCGACGAGTAATTTAAGCGGGTGTTCGATTTTTTCCGTTTCCCCGCTCCGCTGCCTCGCTCCGGTTTTGTATGAATTTTTAAACTAGTTCGTAAATCCTTGTCCACTGAAGCGGCGGGGCGGAGATTTCATGTACTTCCATTGGTTAATATTGGTATAGCTCCGCTCCGCTCCTCTCCTTTCCGCTCCGCTCCTCTCCTTTCCGCTCCAGTGGACAGTCAGCCTTAAGGGGTTTTAAGATTTACACCTTGGGCAAACTTACTTCTCCAGCAGATCCTTCAGAGCCTCGTAGGCCATCAACTCGGTGGAGACGGGGCGAGCAAATTCGCATGCGAGCTCCATCATCTCCTCGCTAGGTCCGGTAAAAGCGGCGGCTTCGTCACCGGCTCCCAGGTCCAGATAGTCGCCTGCTGCTCACACAACGTTACACATTCATATATTTTGTTGATGGAGCACTCTTTAATACATGTTTCTAATGGTAAGAGCAAACGACAACTTCAGTGTATATTAAAAAGCAGGAAACGACAAAGAGGCAGCAGGCCGGTCCAGAAAAAGATGGTGCGATCAGCTGGACTCAGCTGGCCAAGGAAAGCTGGAAGGATTGACCCGCGACCGGATTCTGCTTGGCGTTATCAACATCAATGGTCCTAAGTTTAATTCTGGCTTCACCAATAGGAACGGAGGAAACATTAACCACGCTCAACCATAACAGGAACGTTGTTACACCTTGCCCCAAAAGATACTCAAACTGCCACAACTATTTGGGCACGGAAGGAAAGGAGAGTTACAACAGTTTAAAAACCGATGAGAGGTTTGTCCACAGTGTCGAAGGTGTAGTTGACAAGTAGTAATTAAATGAACAAGTAACTGAAAGGGAACAGATACGGTCAACTTTCCAGCAGCTCGTCCATTGATAACATAATCCAAACCAAGTTAATCAGGCACCTAGTACCTGTGTTCACTATAGATGGCGTGCAGTAAGGAAGATCCGGATAGCATGGTCAGAGTGAACGATAGCAATGTCTACAGAAAGTCAACGCATCGTGTAGCGCGTGTGAACTATAACTGAGCTAAAGGCTAACACAGGGTCCTATTAGTTTGAAGACCCCATTATCCAACAGGTATAGAATAAGAACAATCATGCACATACCTGTCTGTTTGTAAGTTTAATGAGGCTATTATTATGAACTTTTAAATGGCTATGTCACCGGATAATTGCAGACTTTGTAAGGTTGTAAAATACCGCGAGAAATTGTAAATTATTTTTTCTTAATAAGACACGGATGTATTAGACTAAAAACTATTGAATTTGGATGGGATTAATTGTACACAACACGATTGTTTCATAATATATCGAGAAATTATAATCTACTTAAGATTAATTACAATCTTAAGGAGTTTACAATTATCCGGTGACACCTATACCACAACTTGGAATGAACGGTGAAGAAATACAATGGTGAACATTATTTTTAATATTATTTAGATAACAAGTTTTATTAATAAATCGACAGTAATAATAATGAAGGGCAACCTGAACACTACCTTGATTGGCCAGCTGCTCTATAATATTATAGATAGCTTTAGCTCGAGTTGAAGCGGTGTCCAATTTGTACGTTTCGTCATCCAGCAGCAGCTGCGTTAAGACGCGAAGAGACACCGACTTAAAGGTGCCCTTGCAAACTTCCGCGCAAAGTGCGTAGCTATCAGTAAAACCGGCTACGAGCGTCGTGAATCGATCAAATAGATTGTATCTGTAAAGTAATTGGTACAAAATAGAATAAAATGAGAAATAAAAAACTGTCCAAGTACGAACGTTGGACTCGCGTGTAAAGGGTTCCGAGTGTATGGATTCGCCATACTAATCACACTATCACATCACACTAATATTATAAAGGCGAAAGTTTGTGAGTGTGTGTGTATGTTTGTTACTTCTACACGCGCAAAGGGCTAGACCGATTTAGATGAAATTTGGTATAGAGATTGTTTGAGTCCTGAGAAAGGACATAGGATAGTTTTTATCCCGGGGGTATGTTCCCTTGGGATAATATTCGACATTCACGCGGGCGGAGCCGCGGGTGACAGTTAGCATTATAAATGCAAAAGTATGTCTGTCACCTCTTCATGCTTAAACCACTGAACCGATTTTGATGAAATTTGGTATAGAGATGGTTTTAATCCCAGGAAAGGACATAGGATAGTTTTTATTCTAGAAATCATCCTATAAGGGGGTGAAAGGGAGGGGTGGCTGTTTGTATAGGAGTCCGTCATTATTGAAGCTAAAAACATGAACCTTTGTATGAAAGCACTGGATAAAAATAAATAAACATAATGATCAAGGGTTTTTGAAAAATTTGTATCTTAAAAATAAAAATGGTTGCCCAAAGTAACTATTTCACGCGGACGAAGTCCGGCGACTTCGTCCGCGTGAAATAGTTACTTTGGGCAAAAGCGAGTAACATATATTTTAAAATTTGTTACTTTAAAATCATAGACTTCTATAGCTTTTCCTGGAATTACTTAAATAGAAATTTTCCGTAAAATTCTTAAGTTCAGTTCCAGTGATTGGTAAAGTTTCATCAATTTTCTTTAGCTTCGATTAGCTCAGAGACCCTACATGTAAAGTGGCGATGTTTTTTTTTATCGTTTACTCATGGTGTTGTTGGATAGGTCGTATAAAAATATTGATGGATCCGTTTGCGAAATATTAACCTTTAAAGTGCTAATTTTTGTTAGAGTCAAGTGTCCCCCCTCTGTCAGCAAAAAGGTTGTTTTTGGAGACGTGAAAAAATTCATAGTAGTAGCATTTATACCTAACGAATTTAAAAGGAATATCACCGCTACCTAGGCTTTATGAGTAATAGTCGACCAACGTATAAAATGGAACTGAGTAAGTAAAACATCCTAATACTTCCATAGAAAATGACTTAAACCAAGTACATTTGTTACTTTTTAATGTAATAATAGTTTAGTACTTTTTACTATTTTTCTGACATGGTTTAGGAGACGGGTAACTTCGAAACCCTACACTGTGCGTGGCCCGACACGCACTTGACCGGTTGTTTTATATGTTCTTTGCCCCCCAAAAACAGAACCAATTTTTTAAATTTATATATTTTCGTTACGCGTCCGTGTTTGGGACAAAAGATTATGCGTGTTCTAAATTTCAACTGAATCGGTCTAGTAGGCCAAGTCAACTTTTCAGGGGCCTTGGGCGAAAAAAGAATCTAGGGACCTGCGTGACAGGTGACCGTAATATGTAAGCGCGAGCGGAGAGTTCGAAACATTTGAGCTCCTCGACTCCATATTATGGTTAGGATATTTTTATCTTTAATATAGAAAAGTCGATTTAACAGAAACGATTGCAGGATTTCATTCAAGTGCTAGATGTCATACAAGTAGATGACGCGACATAAAAAAATAGCACGCCGCATTAGAGATCCTATCTTATATCCTAGATGTAAGAGCGAGCGCCCATCTCCAAACTGCTACTTTCTTACTACCTACCTACATACATAATTTGCTAAGACTAAGAATGCTTTAGAATGATCGATGATTTACTAGCACAGCTTTGAGTAAAAGACATATTTTAAATTTCTGGGTTCCCACGAGATGAGGAGATTTAAAGGCGCCTTTTCTGTACCCAATTACTAACTTACGCATCCCATCTAACGAGTTTTCGAGAAATACAGTACAATTGTCAGCACTTTTTACCGCTTCAATATCTGCATTATCCACATGCAAATAACTGATGTGACGTAATTCAGTCATTTCAGAAAAGTTAACCCCAGGCATCTATCGGTCAATGTTGTCAGAACACTCAGCACTCACACCTAAATAATATCCACCTGTATAATTGTAGACTTTTATATTACGGACGGCAACCCGTAGCAAGCACGAAGCAGACAAAACGATGTATCATGTGCTATCTCACTCCATCAACCGAACGAATCCCGAAAACTACCATATTGATCTGTCTGGCTTTGTTTGTACTTGTAATTGCCTAGGTAACGACAGCTCCTATGTATGCGTTGGCCCGGCGCTGCAATTTAGCTCTATTGATCGCATATTGAAGCCTCGATTCGTATTTATAGATAGGGACGATGATGGGTGGTTACTAGAAAACGACCACAAGCCTGCGCTACCGAGATTAATAGAGGTACTCATAATTATGCAACTTATTGCAGAATCGCTATTAGTAATGAAAGCTTGAATTTCGTAATACGCAACCGAATATTTCATTAGTTCAGAATATTTAGAGCACTAATTTGTTACGGTAACCCTTCAAAATTGGTGCTTTCCTTTAGTTTGCCATTTTTTATTACTTTCCAGAATTTGATCCATAACAGCGGCACTATCGGATGGTGTAATAATACAGGCTATGTTAATTTTTTTCAAAACCCAACCTTTTCGATCTGGCTATGAAAACTGATTTAAAAAAATCCAATAATGCGGTTCTAATTTTCATTAAAATCGGGCTCGAGACTTCTTTCTGTGTTTTTCGATATTGTTTCGGATTTGGCCATCCACGCACCCTTTAAGTTAAAAGTTCCCCCTGTAAACCTCTATATGGATACAAAAATGTCACAATACTGATATAACTAGAACTGAAAATTTTGGTATTACAGACAATTCAATTGTATTTATTTGTATTAGATTAGAATAGGTGTAGATAGGAAATTCTATTAGAAGTCAATGGTTTCAAAGTAACATGTGAAGAAAAACATGAAAAGTTTGGAACCCTTTTCGCGTGAGTCCGACGCACACTTGGCCAGTTGTTCGTATTGCACTGTAGAGTAGCGGTCTATTTCTTAGACCAGAATTAAGACAAGTTTTAAGATACTCACCGTATAAGGCTTTGGATGAGTACTGTAGGATATAAACGACGAGGTTCATGGTACAATAAAAGGATCAGTTCATCCTTTGGTTTGATTGATTCCAGCCAGTTCAAAAAATCTATCAGAGCGGCAATTTCTGATTTTGTTTTAATGACCTGCAAAGGAAATTCCTCTTAAATAATGAAGTCTTTCATGCATTATCTCAGTTTTTACTGTCGTCTGCTGGCCAAAAGCATTTGCAAATGCCTCTTTCTCCGCGCCACCTCGAACCAATATTTTTGTTGGGCTGGTATCAGATTAGATTGAATACTAACATAGGGGTAAGGAATATTGTTACTAACACAATTGAGTCGTGTTACTTGCCAAATAAAGATTTTATTATTATATGGTTTCAGCGGCCCCATCCATTTTCAGGCATAGATTTTGAAGAGTTTTGCAAATGAAGTGACGCATCCAATCAAACTTTAGCCTGGCACTACCGGTTTTCTGGGATGAATTGCAACCTATCCGGGTTTATATTGCAACCTAACACTTAAAACACGCATTTATGTTGAATAGGAGAACAAGCAGCAATTGACATACTGCAATAATCTATCGCACGAGCCCTACTAATTACTGCTGTTTTGTAAAGAGGTGAACCGAAACTTCTCATAATTATATCAAAAGAATACAATAGACAAGTAGACGTTACAGTGATGAACATATTTAAAGTTGTCGGAGCTACAACTTAATTCGGCATAATTCGAAAATAGCCTCATTTTCGTCAAAGGCGCAAATCAAATTTTTCATGAGAATGTTTCATGTTGGTTTCTGGAAAAAATATCACCTATGATTCCTTCACTGAATACAAACAGGGCTTGGAAATGTTAATTCAACTATACCTTGGGTTCAGCCTTGCGTCCTTTTGGGTGCTTCTTTGACTTTTCCACATACTTCAGCATGCGGTAGCGGCCCATGGTCGCGACGCGGACGTGGAAGCGACGGCGGGCTCCTAGGTTCAGATCCCCGTGAGGCATTATGTATTGGGAGAAAGTTTTCCCGGGAGGCGTAAACGACGCTATTTGGATTATCTGTAACAATAGGAACAGTGCCATCAATTCACCAGCCTCCCAGCCCATTGAGGCGTATATAGGCTTTTTTTCCCTGAGACTTTTTCCTTTATCCTATTAAAACCAAGTTTTTGTGTAACTCAAATTACATTTAATAAGTAAAAACTTACATTTTGCTTTATTCATATTGTATCTATAATAAACATATTTTCAGATATTTTAACAAAGCTAACCTTGAGTTGAGTTTGACTATGTAGACTTAAGAAAGTAACTGGTTTAAGGGGAGTAAGGGCCCTGGAACCATATAGCTTGCAATAGGATAAAAATAATTAAATCTCACTTACTTCATCCACGAGTCTCCTTCCAGTGGTCTCTATGTCCAAGCCCACCAGTTTATACTTGCCAAAGGGCAAGCCAACAGGCTTTTCGGCGAGTGCTGGAGGCACATTTTGCGGCGAGTTCGGCTTTTGTCCGCAAAGGGGGCCAGCGAAGGCCACGGCCTTGGGGGCGACGGCCTTGGTGGCGACGGCCTTGGTGGCGACGGCCTTCGTGTCGTCGGCCGCGGGGGCGACGGCCTTGGTGGCGTCAGCCATGGGGGCGACGGACTTGGTGGCCTCGGCGATGGGAGCGTCGGCCATGGGGGCGACGCCCTTGGCGGCGTCACCCATGCAGGCGGCGCCCTTGGCGGCGTCACCCATGGGGGCGACTCCCTTGGCGGCGGCGGCCTTGGGGAACGCGGCCTTGGTG
>NDFZ01004241.1:38293-52238 GCA_002192655.3 Mamestra configurata
AATCTACACACCTTCATATTCTATTTTTAAAGATATTTTTTTAAAGATTGCCTGAAAGCTTATTCTTTTGTATGTAAGCCAAGGAAAAGGCAATAAACAAGCATTGTTTCCAAACTTCAATGCGAGCCGAGGAAAAGCTAGTCCGATAATCGATTGTAAAAATTGTATAACTTCATTACCGCAGATGACACTTCTTTTATTTTACATCAACTTACAATGCAATACAATGTTCCAAACTCTTACAATATTTTGAATGTCTATTTTAACCGGATATTTGCATGGTTATTTACGAATATCCGCGGTTAGTCTGATTTTGTGATTCCTACAGTCAAGACGTCTCTAAAATAAGAAAAATTGGCAAAATTTGTATTGAAACGGGATCTGCCATCGTTGTTCTCCATAATGAAGGCACATCTGAACGCGAGATTGCATCTCAACTCAAGTTATCGAAGACTTGTGTTCATCGCACTATTGTGCGGTACAAACAAACTGGCAGTAATTAGCATCGTCCGTGCTCCGGGAGACCAAGAGCTACGACTTCTAGTAAAGACAAATTTATCGTGGTAACCAGCAAGCTAAATAGACGCCTAACAGCCCCAGAAATTCGTTTTGAAGTTAACAAATCTCGGGAAAAACTTCCGTCAGTGTCTACAGTGAAGATACGATTTCAGACTCCAAGTTGTTTGGACGCGTTTTGTACTTCTGATCTACCATTTGGTAGATCAGAAGTTATGGTGGATTAAAGAAATAAAATCACGTGAACCATGAAAACATTGCGGCCCTTTTTTTAAGCTGTCGTGTGAAAACGAAAAGCAAATATAATTTAAATATTAATAATAAGATGTTAAAACTCACATAATTCAAGTTAGGGTAAATTTACTGGTAAAAGAATATTTAGTTATAAGGAAGTCTCCGATTTTTGTCTCTGTTCTACAAACTGTAGGTAAATATACTCAGCCTATTTCGATCACTGATTATTACTTATTAACTTTGAGAGTCTAGTAAGGGTGATAGTTTTCCTTTTAACTTGTTATATTTTATTACTAATACCGTGAATTATTTTTACATGCCTAGTAAACGGTTTTGTTTTTAGAGGACACAAGTCTCTAACATGCCGCTGTAAAGCCTTATATTTAACTACGGAACCCTAAGAATAACCTATAATATTCCTTACGCGTGTTAAATCCCTTTGCGTGCGCTGCGAAAACGAATTGATCATATAACAAAATGATAAGCTCGAACTCGAACAAAATTTTAGAGGACCCATTAATATCTACAAAAAAAAAGGTACCATATGTCCAACTACTAGAGTTATGTTACTATAACTACTTTTTGATGTTCAAAATTAAAAGAAACGCCGACACAAAGCAGACCACGTTATTCGCACCTTGGTGACAGTTCTTATCAAAATAAATCATAATTAAATTCCCATAATTTTTTGCATGATTCAAATCGGACATACAAAAGATATCATTACTTTATCAAACGATAGTGAGTCACCGTGCAATCCACGCTGCGCCGCGTTTCCATATTCCGGCAGAATAATGAAAAGAAATGTTTGTTTTTGAACCTATATTGATTCTTTATTTTTCGTTAATTTTGGTAGGTTTGTTGAGAATAAAAGATCTAACTCACATGCTCAACCCAACAGACTAAAACGAGTCTACGCCTGAAGAAAAAGGGCATAAATAAAACGAAGCCGATAGTATTTTGATAGTTGCTGTATGAAATAGTGTAGGTACATACAATGAGCTCGCGTGCACAATTAAATTGGGTCCTCTGCAACGAGCTAGACTATGAACGCACACTAATCCACAAGACCACAGGAAAAAAAATACGTTAGATTTAATATTAATAAGACGTTGCATAATATTACTTATAATAACAATGTATTTCACCTAATAGATAATTATTAATAATTACATTGGTAATTGTTTTACTTTGACAAAAGATCATATAGATCTTATAGATACGAGTAGATACTATCTTTCAAACTATTGTAGGAGACTGATAGCTGTGTCGCTCTTCATCTTATTATGTTTCTATTACAGCCATGAACTTGGCTAAGAAAATTGTTCATATAGAGCAATGCTATGACATTTTAAATAATTCTGCCGATAACTTGGTAGAACATGTTGACATTGGTCATAATTTAAATTACAAACTAAGACTACATAGGAAATCTCTGGCTCTAATGTACTAAACAGTGAAAATATTTCAAATAAAGTTTTAACATCAATAAATACTTTTAAACCTGGTTGGCGCATCAAACATATTCAAGGATTAAGTGGAAGAATTATTCCTTAATTTTAACAATATGATATTCTGTTTAACAGAACAATGGCTTGAAATCCATCAGTTTATGTTCAATTTTAGTAATCACCAGGTTGGTAGTTCGTTCAGCAGAGAAAATGCATGGTGGCTCATTCACTTTAATAAATAATCATCTTAAATTTAAGGACCGTAAGGATGTAGTGAGCCTCTCTGTTGAGCGGATAATTGAAATAGCTTGTATTACAATTGGAGCAGTATATTATATTAAGTGTGTACATACCACCTTCAGGATTTATTGATTGTTTTGAAAAAGTAATGGATGAAGTTTTGCACAAAATTTCTAAATCAAGTAAGTCTATAATTTTTTGTGGAGACTTTAATGTTAATTTGTTAAAAAATTCTGGTTTAAGTACATAAATTGTAAGTCCGTTTCAGTCATATAATCTTGCAAACCTATTTATGGAGCCTACTAGAATTACTCCCAGCAGTGCCACATGCCTAGATAATATTTATACAGATATTGGACCCACAAAAAAAGTTATTAATTTAATGTATTCTGATCATTGCGGACAAATAATTAATAGACGAAATGTGAACAAAATAAAGCCAAAAAAGATATCACTGTTAACCCAAAATCTTAATATCACCTGGAAACAATTAAAACCGCTCAAACTTGTAAGTACAATGCCATCCCTTTTTTCAAAATGTATGCACACAATTTGACACAACATTAATTCCTAAGACTATCTCTTTTAATAATAACACTTCTTTCAGTGACTGGCCACTAGCCACCATTGGTATTTATAAGAGTAGGGAACGGCTTTATGAGTTGTACGAAGAAAGGACTTATGTTAATACAGTAGAATTTAATTTATATGTTAAAAACTATTCAAAAATATTTAAAAAGTTTGTTATATCGCCAAGTCAGTGTGTCAGTAATGTGATTAAAATGACTTGGAACATTATTAATAGCGAAACGGGAAGATTTTGCAACAAAACGAATGAATATAACCTTGCTATTAATGAAAGTGTAATTAAATTAGATTCCTAAGTCACCGCGGCTTTTGAAAATTTATTTGCAGAGATTCCCGTATCGACAACTAAGTCTCTAAATTCATCACCCACTGCTGCTGCAAAATTATTTTTTTGTCATATGCCATCGTTCATTAAAATTCGTAACTATTAAATAGGAAATTTCAATCTTCCACTCAAAATCTGCATTTCGCGACGAAAAATTGTATTTAGGGTGTTTCTTGACGAAGTCGAAAAAAGCACGTAAAATTATGTTTATATTTAGAGTTCAATTTATTTAGGATTAAATATAAAAAAAAATATGAAACCGGATATTTTTTTATTGTTTCTGCCGTTAATTTAATATTTTTTATCTAGCTTTTGTCCACAAAAAAACACAGTTCAAAATATTCTCACTCATTCATGTAACATTTACTAAACTTACATTTTTTTTTACTCACAAAACTAACTTAAAAATACAAACAAACTTGTTTTGTGATCAGTTGTCATGGCAACGGAAAGCAAGCAGTGTCGGGATGGTGCGAGAGAGTCAGAAATAGGGAAAAAGTGAATGAAAGAGAAAGAGGCGCGGAGTGAGGAATGCATACTTTACACCAGCTGCACGCTCTAATCTTCATAGACGATTTTTAGTAATTCGCCTTGTGGAAATCGGCAGATTATATTATTTTCGTGATTCTTTCATTATTTTCTTTAAAATAAAGAAAAATTCAACCGCGCTCGAGAATGTCAAAACACAACGTTTTTTTTTGCAACTTCGTAACCTTCCCCCTTACGTTACACTGAAATCGTCATATTTTCTAAATGTACACTTTTTAGCTAGTAATTAACCCACCACCTAAACTGACGCCCTTCAATATTTCTTACGATCGATTTTTGTTTTACTATTCTGATATGCTGTCCTAGACACTTAGGGTTCCCAAACATTTTGTACGAAAAATAAAGTATATTAAGGTCGGCCTCGACGAGGACACAGCGGTGCTCAGCCCAAGCAGGGCAGATCTCCACCTTGTCCTCCGGGCGATCCTCACAGTGCTGACACCCGGGCGTGTCCTCCCGCTTAATCCGAAACAGGTGCCTCCCGAAACAGCCGTGTCCGGTAAGTACCTGCGTCAGGCGGAAGGTGAGGACGCCGTGGCGCCTCTCCAGCCACAAAGAGGGGCCTTACCGCCGCAATTGTGGTGCGCTGGGCCGCGATAGTCGTAATCTCCATGCCACCATGGTATCCTGCCGGAGCTCCGTCCGCCGCGATGCAATTTGCCGTGGCAGCGGAGTTTCGCCTCGGCGAAGTGCCGCCACGCGCCACGCGTAGACGTGTGCGAGGGCTCTCGCCTCCAGATCCCATGGCGGTAATCCGGCAAGGAGACTCGCCGCCTCGCCGGAGACTATGCGGTATCCCCGAGCCAGTCGGATGTCCATGACCCTTTGGGACGCGTTGAGCTGGTGGGCTGGTCGCCCCTTCAGCGTTAGGGCCCACACAGGGGCCCCATAAAGGGCAATGGACCGCACGATCCCCGCATAGAGCCTCCGGCAGGAGGCGTTTGGACCCCCTAGATTGGACAGGAGCCGCTTGAAGGAAGCTCCGGCCCGCTCCAATCTGGGAGCCAAACGTAGGAAGTGCTCCTCGAAGTTCCACCGGCTGTCAAGAACGAGCCCCAGATACCTGATTGCCGACCCGATGTCGATGTGAACCCCTCCTACCGTTACTTGGGACCCCGCTGGTGGCCTGTTCCGAGAACCAAGAAAGCACATGGCCTCGGACTTGTGCAAGACCACATCGAGACCCAATTGCTGGATCCTGCCAGCGACTATCGCGACCCCACGTGTCATTAAGTCGGCCGCCGCTTGGTGCGACCACCGACCCCCAACCTTGGTGCCAGAACCAGCGAGTCGTCAGCGTAGCAGACTACGCTGGCGACGTAAACGGTGACCAGTAAACCTGGCAGCGGGCGGGTCCTGGCCGGACCCGGGGCATTGCCACGTCACATATTTCGGACATGGTCTCCCGGAACCACTCCGCCTCATCGTTGATGTTAGCAGGCCTGTCCGGTGGTGACACCCAGGCCTGCACGATCGAAGCTTCCAGGAGGAGCTCCCGGTCCAGCTGCTTTAGCGCCCACCGCGGACCACTCGGGGCCTCTCGGACTGGCGCGGTTGAGGTCTGGGCGGAGACGTCAAACCAGATGTACCGGTGGTCCGAATACGTCTCCACCTCCTCCATGACGCGCCAGTCGACGACACGCGGTGACAGAGCAGGGCTGGCGAACGAAATGTCCACCACGGACTCACCCTGCATCCGCACACACGTGGGGACAGAACCCCGGTTTAGGACGATTAGGCCTGTCCAGAGCCTAGTCCTCCACCATCCTGCCCCTCGTGTCCGTATAACGGGAACCCCAAGCCAAGTGCTTGGCATTGGAGTCCCCGAGAACGAGCACGGGGAGGGAACTATACCCGGCGACGACGACAACAAACTCCCTAAGGGAGTTATGGACTTTGATTTGACTTTGACTTCTGACACTCTCGAGGGACGGGGTACCGTGGGGGTATGTTAAAAAACCATGATTGCCATCTCAAAATGGTAGCTAATAAAAATGGCCGCGAATCGAAGTGAAGTGTTCGTGAAGTATTCATACGATTTCATTACTTTTTTTTTAAATCGAATGCTCTATATGTTTCTTGATATTTTATTCTGTTGCATCGGTAAAGTCAACCGTCAATTAGTAATTAAAGAAGTATTGAAAATTTTCTTACTTTTTGTGAAACTTTTTTTTAAAATCAATTTTAACAAAATATCTTGTACATTTCAAAAAAGCTTAAAATAAGGCAAAGTAGTGTATTAAATTATCTTTAATTTGATGTAACATGTATGGGTATAATGGCTGAAAATACATTGAAGCCTGAATTTGATTTTACTTCCGTTGAAGTTCAAAAATCTTGAAAATGGAAAAACTTTAAAAATTACTAGTAATTTTTCCCATGCAGACTTAGAAAAAATATATCAAACAAGAGAAAGCAGATAGATGTACTGTGTGTCTCGTCTGCGGTTCAACTATTACACAAACGAGTGGACGAACCCATTTGATAAGAATCCTTCAGATATAGTGAACTTATCAACAGGAAGAGCAGTACCTTCAGATGTTCAGTCATCTATGAAAAATTAAAAAAGGATCGTCTGGGAAAGATCTAAAAGGGGAGAAGTTATTTGACCTTAAATAAAATCTGGCAAAAATAAAGATCATCAAGTCAGACAGAAAGCTTTTTGGCAATATGATACTCATTGCAGAAAACCATCGTTTGAATATGCTTGAAGTGTTCAGTCATCCTTAAAGACCTTTACCTTGGAGTATTTCTAACCCTCACGGAACTATGAAAAAAACTATGAAAGCTTAGTCTCGCCTACAAATGAACAATTTTTCTTTCTGACTGCTGGCAAGAAGAAAGTAAAAGGACAAAAATCGGTAAAAAGACCCGTTACTTACTCTTAACAAGTGTATTAAAATAACTGGCAGTAGATTTTATAAAGTGTAAAAAGTGTGTTGCTTTTTCTCAGGAACAAGCAGATACGCGTATGATGCTACACATAAAGGATGCTGCCTCACACAGCAGCAGCAGGCATCATGCTGCACTTTTACAAAGAAGTGTCGTCGACGTCACTTCAAGTGCTGCGTGGTGCTTGCTGCTGCGACACTGACGTCGCGCGCCACGGAATCGTACCCTAAGTTTCCGTAATGCTAAAAATCACAAGAAAATCTGAAAATATTCAATATTTTCATAAAACACTTACTTATTTACGAATTATTTGATTGAACAAAAGAAAAAGCTTCAAATACACTGTGTATTTGAAGCTTTTTCTTTTGTAAGCAGTCATTTAGTAAACGGTAGATTTCAATGGAAGTAAACACAAATTCATGTTTTGCATGTGCTTTCAGCCATCCGATCCGTACATATAATACATCAAATTAAAGATAATTTATTACATTATATCTTTTGTTAAGTTTTTTTTCTAATGTTCTCGATATTCTGTAAAAATTGATTTATTTATGATTTGATAAAAAAAAAAACAAAATTTCTTCTAATTTACAAAGAAGCACTTCCCTCTATTGATGGCCGTTTCACGAAAAAAGCCCTAAGACTTACTAAACAGCAGTTGCGTACAGTCACAGCCGTCACAAGTGGTCATGGGTCTTTTAATAAACACTTCTATGTCATAGGAGTCACTGACAGCCCACTCTGCAGAGCCTGCATGGAGGAGGACGAGTCAGCAGCACATCTGCTACTAAGCTGCCCTATAGTCGCTGATTACAGGGCAAGTACTTCGGAAACCCAGGTACCCTCGGTGAGATAGTTTGTAACACCACGGCGTTGCTGGCCTTTCTTGGGGAGCTGGGGTGGATCGAATGACACATTTGTCCCACCTGCGCGCACAATACGCGCTTAGTCGTGGAGTTGCGGAAACCAACCCGAGTTACATACATACATTTTTCTAATTTTTAATTAATGGTTGACTTTATTGAAACAGTATCAAAATGTAAGCACACATGTAGAACTTTAGTTTAAAAAACAGTAATGAAATTGGACGAATAGTTCTCGAGATATAGTTGATTTTTAAAACTCGACATCCGCCATCTTGGATTGGCGGCCATTTCTATTAGCTACTACTTTGAGATGGCAATCATCAACACATTTGTCCCACCTGCGCGCAAAATACGCGCTTAGTCGTGGAGTTGCGGACACCAGCCGAGTTACATACATACATACATTCTTCTAATTTCTAATTAATTTTTTGAAACAGGACTTTATTGAAACAGTATCAAAATGTAAGCACACATGTAGAACATTAGTTTAAAAAAACAGTAATGAAATGGAGGAATAGTTCTCGAGATTTAGTTGATTTTTAAAACTCGACATCCGCCATCTTGGATTGGGGGCCATTTCTATTAGCTACTACTTTGAGATGGCAATCATGGTCTTTCACATAGTAATTAACCTGTCTAACTACTGTAAGGAGGAAACTTAGTACCCCCAAATTATACCATTTTCTTAAATTTGGCTAGCTGGCCCATGGACTATACCGATTACAGGAAAACCTATAAGAATTCTAGTGTTAAAATAAAATGTTACGAAAATGAAATTCGTTCGGAACCCTTTGAACGCGAGTCCGACTCGCACTTGGCCAGTTTTTTTCTATTGAACAGTAAGTACAGTAAGAGTGAAAAAGTAGAATACTGTTTTTAACAGTATGGTTGGGAACCCCATAGACACACGGCCCTACATAAAGGGCTTATACCTATGGTGGAGGTAATCAATAGGATGCAAGATCCCCTATGTTCATCTGCCGCGCTCGAGTAAATCCCAAAAAACACATTGGCCTCACCTACTACTGCGCATCGCTCAGCTGCACACCGTATCGCAGCTTTACTACGCACCCTTGCACCGCTCAGCTACACAACGGAACGCAACTTTACTACGCATCCTCGCGCCGCCTCGCTACCGTACAGAGAGATGTACGGTAGTGAGGCGGGCGCGAGGATGTGGAAAGCACCCATCACCATTTCTCGAAAACAGGCTGTTCAACTATTGCCATACGTTATGTTAATGAATTACTTACCGAATTTAAAGAAAGTCCTGCAGGTCCAACACAAACACTGAACGATTTATTACTGTTTAGAAAGCCCACGCACTGTTTTGCGTCGTGCACGCGCGCGCCCGGTGGTCTCGGAAGAATAAAGCGAAAGCAAGGGCGGGACGCAGCGGGCAACAGGGTTTGCATTTTGTGGGCGCATGCGCTAAACCCCCGCCGCCCGATAGCGAGGCATCAAGGAACGCGATATGAATTTATGTACTAACAAATTACAGGTAAAGGGCGTGATACTGCCCGGTTGATAAATCAATACGTAGTCTGGAGCCGCCTGCTGCTGTCTATTTTGGTTATGTAGGTGAATGAGGGGGGAAACCAGACAAGGGTGAAATCAGATAGTTGCTATTTCATTATTCTGCGTACAGCTGTCTCTATCTAGCTCGTGGAAAAACCCTTACTCAATGCGGTTGCAAATGGCGGCGACGGTAACATCTCAGCGCGTGCTTCGATAAACGAAAATTGAAAACAAAGGTGAGCGATAGATCGCTCGCCTTTGTTTTTGTATTAATTTGATTTTTTTTTAAGTGTTATTATTAAGTTTAGCTATTAGCTATCATATAAAATTGTATTTTTTATGAAGTAATACATATTTGGTGAGTATTGAGTGTAAATATAACCTTTTATCTATTATAATTTAAAAAATGGTGCCTGTGGGGTACCAAGCGGACAGGGTGATTTCGTCTATCCGAAATCACCCCGATTGATTTTATGTGTACGTATTGTGGGCGTTTCATTTATTCCTTTCTTTAATTACATTTTTAATTTTTACAGAGTGCGAACGTCGTCTTGTACGTCACCGAAATATCATGCCGATTTCTCATTTTAAAAAGAACATGCGGCCATTTGCGCGTCGAAAAAAAACCGAAATTTGGACTAAATCACCATTAAAAATTAATTAGTTAAAAAGCGAACTACGTCATCAGTAATTAATAATAATATAATAATAATAATATTTTTAATTGTGTTTTTATCTTAACTCTCGGTATCCCCCCACCTTCCCCTACTAGCCTCCCACCCAAGCTCGGGTTACAAAATACGAGATTCAAGTAAGTACCCACCTATTATTTTATTTACATTAGTTAGCCGAAACCGAATGCATTATTATGAGCTGCATCGCCAAGCTATCAAAGTAAAAAATTTATAAATTGACGCAAGCACACTTCACTCACTCTCAACTACAAAGCACAATTTTACTTTATCTTGTTTTTTTATATTTAAATACTAGCCGTGCTCGCGACATCGTTCGCGTGGTTGTCGAAAACTACTTTAACGGTTACTTCATTTCAAATACCGAAAACCAACACCAATTTATCCAAAACAACTTTTTCCGACCAATTTTGAACAACATAACCAACCAAACTATCAAGACCTTTATTACGACACAATTTAGAACCTTCCAGACACCCTAGCTAAATCAAATCTGTTTGCAAATATGGGCGAGATTCATTCTTCCGCATTTATTACATATGTATAGATATTTTATTGGAACGAGGTTCCTTGTCGCACGGTACGGACTTGGCGGATAGGGGCTAGGCGACAAACGGTGTTAGATTTTTCCGTTGCACATAAACGTATTATATTTAACCGTGTATGCTAAAGAAATAGTATACACGGTTAAATATAATACGTTTATCAATTATAATATACTACGATAAGAACTTCATTCCAACCGAGTGTTCCACGTCGCTCATGTTATTTTTTAACGTGACGTTAAGTTCTAAGATAGCTTTTCTTAGCACATTGTGCACGATGCATCGATCTAATTATTATAACCCATGTGAATACATATCGTCACTAGAAAGGCAAAAATACTAAAGTGCGAAAGGTGCATTATACAGGAGAACGATTTCAACTTTCTTTTCTACTAAATCTGGCATATCTTTTTTTCTAGTATTCCAATTTAAATACGCCAAAGACAAAAGATCATTGTTATATTTTTATTTATATCTTAAAGTTGACACATTGCCTATTATTACTGTATTTCCGAAGATAGTGTCGCTTTAGTATAAATGCTCTGACCACTTCGTAAGACAAAAATACTATCTGCATAAAAATATTCAGGTACAGTAAAGCATAAATACAATGCACTTACATCCATTGAAATTTAGGAACGCAAAACGACTAACATGGATTACAGACTAATACAGTCTTAGTCATTATTACTTATATATAAAAATTAAGTGTAAAGATCTAAAACAATTTGACTGATTGCCTTGTAGCTGTTATATTTGCTAAATATAGCCCTACTTCTATCAACTGTAATAACCTAAATCTCAATAAATAAACAAATTCGAGCTAGTTACAGTACTATTTATAACTCAAGAACGGATGGACTGATTTTGATGATCTTTGATTTGTTATATTTGTCTCCGTCCCGAATAAAAGTTTTTTTTTTGTAGTTATTGCAGTAGAACTAGTACAGTGAAGGGTAAAGAAGCTTAGCTTAGCGTACCGTAGAGTAGCGTAGTGTAGGGAAGCATAGCGAATGTAGCGTAACGTAGTGCAGGGTGTAGTAATTTATATTCCGAGGCGGTACGAAGTTCGCCAGGTCAGCTAGTTATTGTATACTTACTGAACAATTGTAGCGATTAAAGCAAAAACAAAGAAAATAAACTTAAATGTTCTGCACGGTAAATCAACTTTAATTGAAGCTTTTGTCAAATTATTTTCACAATCAACTAATTTAACTGAATTCCATTACCACTAAGCTATCACTGCAAAGTAGGTGCGTATAATATCTTGATGCTTACCTGTATTTGTTTTCAAAATGTTGTATTATTCATTACATGGACCGGACAGGCCTGCTGACATCAACGACGAGGCGGATTGGTTTCGGGGAACCATGTCCGAAATATGCGACGTGGCAATGCCCCGGGGCTAGGACGCGCCAGGGAGGCGGAGCTGTACGAGGAGTACAGAGTGGCGAAGTCCACCCTCCAAGCGGGGCTCCTGCGAGCCCGGACCCGTGGGGCCCTTATAAAATGGTGCAGGATAAACTCTGCACCAACCCCCCCCGTTGACACCGAGTCTCCGGCCCCAGCTGGTGGAGGACGAGGTGAGCGCTCTGTTCCCTTCGCGAGGAGAGCATACTCCCTAGCTCCGCCACCTGCGGTGCCCGATGCGTACCGCATCGACAGCGGCGACGACGATGACAACGCTCCGGAAGTGAATGAGGTAGACCTGAGAGTAGCGGTAAACAGGCTGAAAGCCAAAAATACCGCCCCAGGACCCGACGGCTTACCTGGGAAAGCCTGGGTCTTGGCCTTGGACGCTCTTGGGCCTCGACTAAGGGGGTTCTTAAGCGCATGCTTGGAGATAGGCCAGTTACCATTTCGTTGGAAGACGGGGAAACTGGTCCTCATTAAGAAGTGTGGGCGCCCTGCGGACTCTTCGTCCGCATACCAGCCCGTCGTGCTGCTCGATGAGGTGGGCAAGCTCTTTGAAAGAGTCATTGCAAACCGCCTCGTCGGGCACCTGGTGAGGGTGGAGCCGAATCTGGCGGAGAACCAGTTCGGTTTCCGCACGGGGCGCTCCACGGTGGACGCCATCATGCGCGTGAGAGCCCTCACGAAGGGGGATGCGGTGTCCCAGGGCAGGTTCGTCTTGGCGGTGTCTCTTGTCATCGCCAATGCCTTTAACTCCCTGCCCTGGAGTTGCATTAGGGAGGCACTTCGGTATCAACAGATGAAGACCTATCTCCGTCGTGTGGTCGAGGCCCATTTGACGGACAGGGCCGTCATTTACCCCAGTCACCGGGGAGAATGGAACAGGCGAGAGATGTCGTGCGGTGTTCCACAGGGTTTGGTTCTGGGGCCGCTCCTGTGGGACATCGGCTACGATTGGATGCTGCGCGCCGACCTCCCTAGCGGTGTCAGCGTACTCTGCTACGCTGACAACACGCTTGTTCTGTCACAGGGGGGGTCACACCAGGCGGCGGCCGACTTAATGACACGCGGGGGCGATAGTCGCTGGAAGAATCCGGCAATTGGGTCTCGAGGTGGCCCTGCACAAGTCCGAGGCCATGTGCTTTCATGGTTCTCGGAACAGACCACCAGCGAGATCCCAAGTAACGGTAGGAGAGGTTCACATCGGCGTCGGGTCGACGATCAGGTATTTGGGGCTTGTTCTCGACAGCCGGTGGAACTTCGAGGAGCACTTCCAACGTTTGGATCCCAGACTGGAGCAGGCCGGAGCTGCCTTCAAGCGGCTCCTGCCCAATCTAGGTGATCCAAACGCCTCCTACCGGAGGCTCTATGCGGGGATCGTGCGATCCATGGCCCTTTATGGGGCCCCTGTGTGGGCTCAAACGCTGAAGGGGCGACCAGCCCACCAGCTCAACGCGTCTCAAAGGGTCATGGCCATCTGGCTAGCCCGGGGATACCACACGGTCTCTAGCGAGGCGGCGAGCCTCCTTGCCTCCTTGCGGAATTCGTTCGAAATTGCATCGTGGCGGACGGAGCTCCGGTTGCATATCATGGCGATATGGAGACTGCGACTATCGCGACTCAGCGCTGGGCACACCACAATTGCGGCGATAAGACCCCTCTTTGTGAAATGGCTGCAGAGGCGCCACGTCGTCCTCACCTTCCGCCTGACGCAGGTACTTACCGGACACGGCTGTTTCGGGAGGTACCTGTTTCGGATTAAGCGGGAGGACACGCCCGGGTGTCAGCACTGTGAGGATCGCCCGGAGGACACGGTGGAGCATACGGTGGAAGTCTGCCCTGCTCGGGCTGAGCACCACCGTGTCCTTGTCGAGGCGATCGGCGGCGGCAACCTCTCGCGTCCGGCCCTGGTTGAATCCATGGTCCGGAGCGAGGTGGCTTGGGAAGCGGTCACCTCCTTCTGCAAAGCAGTAATGCTAGCGAAGGAGGAGGCGGGCCGCGCGAAGGAAAGGCAAGGCCTTCGCCCCAACCGCCGCAACAGGAGAAGACGCCCCGGGAGTCGCAGGGCGATCCCCGATCCCCGGCCACCGTAGGCGCGGGCCTGCGGACGGCGAGC
>NDFZ01004242.1:0-24511 GCA_002192655.3 Mamestra configurata
AAAATTGGTGCGAATGTATAAAAGTGTGTATCAACATTCGACACTATAACAGGAAATATACTTGTAGCCACGGCATATATCCTGTTGTGTACTTCAGTTAAGCAATAGTTTAAAAAACCATTCGAAGTAGAAGAAAACAAAATCTAACTTTAGTAGAAAACGAATTGAAGAAGTATTCCCAAAAATATGCCTAAAGGATAGTAATGAGAAAACCCTGGTAGCTGGCAGAATGAAGTAATACAGGCTATGGAAATAAGAGATACGAGAAAAAGAATAAATCATAAACACAAACGAGTAACAAGAACCTTTTAATTAACGTTGTTGATCTTGTAAGCTGTAATTACACAGACATAATAGAGATCATAAACTTAGCGTGCAAGCAATGGAACTCCTATTAGTATAATTCCCCAGGGATCTTCATCCCTAGGCTTAACTCTGACAAACTAATCAGCGGAGCAGAAGTAAGACTTTCCGAATAGCGCACTGAGCTTTCCTGTGAAACTAGAAATGTAATAAGTTTTTCAAATGAAATCTCAAGACGGAGTAATGGAGTAAAAAAACTCAAGAGTATTGTGTATCTGTGCTCTGGAAAATAAAAAAATACTGGGGAGGTTGAGCGTCTCTGGTTCAATCCAGACTTAATCCGCAAGGGCAGCAGAGCGTAAAAACGTTTAGAGCGAGCGCCATTTCTGTTTGCTCGCTTCTAATTGTGTTTACGCTATCCTGGACCGGGAGCGAACTGTTATGGTATTACAGTACACTTGTTTGTGTCTATCACCACGTCTTGTATATGCATTGCAAATATTCATCCGTAACCACTGTTCACGCTTGCACAAATATTTGTCACGAACCACTTGTAATAAGTAAAGAGAGACCCAAGCCCTCATATAATTATACTTTTAATTCCGCCGGTCAGCTGTATTGCCTTAGCTGTGATCGGGTATTTAAAACCAAATTCGGTCTAGCGAGTCATATCAGGGCACACGCTAGGAAGTAGTGTCATGGGGTCGCCGTTGTCGAAATCGGCAAGGAGGACTATATATATATATATAAATATGTTAATGTGTTCAGATTCAGAGAGAAACAGTTTTGAATGGTGATCAATTGTTATTAGTTTTAATAAACCGATGTCCTCTTTTCTCGATTTCCTTGACTCGATATTAATTCCGTGCAATATTCTGGCATTGCCACTTGAGCTCAGCCTGCCGTCGAAGTGTCGACGGACATGTTACAAATTGTAGTCTATTCTCGATTTCCTTAGAAGTGAACTCGTTGTGTGTGTTAATAGAATCTAGGTTTTCTAGGAGTTCTGTAAACTACTTTAGGATTTTTTCCCGATTTAGTTTTCCTATGTTATTTTCTGGGAGGTAATCTAAATATTTGGTGCAGAAGGATGGCTGCTCACTTCTAATCGGTATGTGGTTTCCTTGTTTCAGTATTGGCAAGGTATCATGAGGTTAGAATATGAAGATATATGTCCGGTAACAATGTTATTAAACGAAAACAAACAAGAGTTATAAGTACTTGTAGTACTCTTGAATTGCAAGTTTAATACAGATGCCAGTCGTTAATGTCAAAGCGGCTAACGTACGTTTACGCTTTACCAACATTGTTTACTCGAATGATTTCTCAGAATCGCTGTACACATTTTTCTCAATACATTACGTTTCGCAGAACATGTCATTTTCTTGTTGAACTTGCAAAAAAAGCTGCGGATTTTCCTGTTCGATGCGTAGGTAGTTCTGAGAAAATCAGAACATAGTTATTGCAGTGCGTTGCCCTACCTGCGATGTAAACGGTTTCTTGAAATATCTTTACAGATACTTTACTTGTTTAATGAATCTAGATCAAACATGGAGAATCAGTTAATAACCAAAAATATGTGTGTTGTGGTGTCATTAGTGTTGTTGTCAACGACCGCTCGCGCTGGGTCAGGCGCTGACCTTGCGCTGGACAACGACGCCGTGGAGACGCCCACCACCACGCTGCCACTCCACGCCTTTGATGTTCCAACGTCCTCACTTCCGGCACTCGCAACCAAATTAGCTCTTTTTACTTTTGTATTACTTGATAACGTGCCGTGTTTCATAAACAACGTTCTTTGACTCCTAAATTCCTTTGATTCATAAAACAAACTCGATGTTTCTATGTCGGGAACATAATCATGTTTGTATTAATTTCGTTAAAGACATAACCATACGGTTTTTCCTTAATGGAAATAATTAGTTTCGAAATCATGAATTTGATTGAACTTATCAATATCGAATGAACTAATATTTTTCGTAGATATATTAAATGAGTAGCCTTGAACAATAATGAACATAATATTACAGTAGACTACACATTATGTTGTAAGGCGGAAGTAGATAATTGGATTTAAGGGCCTGACATTGGCGCTGGGCGTTACGTTGCTCCGGCACGCGTTACTCAACTCAACGGAACTGGTCTTCTGATCAGTGAAAACGTGAGGCCTGAGGACAAAGCTATAATGCTTTGAAAATATTGGGCCAAACACGGGAAACACATGCAGTCTTGGCCACTAACGTCGCTGGTGACGTTTGCTTCGTAATGTTAATCCGTTAAATGGTCATGCGTGTAGATAGTAAGAAGACCTTAGAAGATGACCCCGAAACATTAATGAAAAAACTCAAAGCTAACACTGTTTGCGGCACTATTTAGTGGTGGCATGTGTTGTCTGATCTTGGCGTGGCTTGTAGGCAGCACGTGGGTACGTCGGGATAATTAATACACAGCTCCTCTAATGAATCGGATGAGCGAAGGACGAATCTTTTGCGTCAGCTATGCGTAGGGTCATGTCTTGTCGTTGCGAAATATTTGCACGATTCTTGCAAGGCTTCCTTGCCTGTGGAATAACCATAATCCCTTGTACATAATGCTTATTTATATAAGGAGTGACGTTATTTACATTGTCATCGGCTTAGAGTTCACCCCTTCAATTCACGTGAGTGTCGTCACAGGTGACCGTGGGTTTATTTCGGGCGGATTGATACAGAACAGCTTATTAATATTTAACTAAGTACGGAATGCTGGTGTTTCTAAAATAAGAGTCAAAATGATGAAGTAGTAAAATTAATGTAGGTTAAATATTGTTGGCTTAGTATATTACATTATATGTCAGTCAAGCTTATTAGATCATCGATATAAGTAACGACTATAAGTAATTGGCATATTATCCCCATTTGACTGATAACGGGAGTTTGGAAATACCCTTGCATAAAAAATAGCACCTAATGTTTTTTTCCTCATTCCTACAGCTATACGGACAATTAGATAACCATTCCACACGAATGGCTGTCGTCATGCCAAACTAAACCTCATGAATCAAGCGCTAAAAATGGTCATCGCTAATAATAAAAAAGCAAAAATAGAAAAAAAGAATGCTACTCTTAATAATAATGTATTTTTAAGAGTAGCATTTTCCTGAAGGAAATTGGATGTAAACCGCATCACACATACCTATGAATATATTTTGAGTCATTTTATGACATCTTCCTGTAGGAAATAACATCGTAAGATGTGAGAAATGAAAGTGACAGGTGGGAACCCTGCCCGGCCCGCGGCCCGTCCTCACTATAAATAGACAATGACAAACTCAGCGCCAACAGATATTTTAGCCAAGCGTGGGATTCTCTGATTCATTTATAAATGTTTATCATTTGTGCTGCAATCCAAACTCTTGTTTGATTACAGGCTATTCATTAGTTCCCAACATTGCATTTGTTCAATTTATGAGTTAATTATTATTATTAATTATTTCGTCTCATCTCTGTAGAAATTCTCGAAGACTTGTTGTGCGAAAAGCTGTAGGAAAAACTGGAGTTCTTTCTACAACCAAACAACAATCAAAACAACTACCTACCACTAATTATAAAATGATTTTGCAAAATGGCTCCGCAAACATCGCGATTCGTGCATCCGTTGCAGTGCGCCAACGCATCGCCCCGTCCCGTAGCACCTGATTCGACAGCGGCTCAAGGCCAGGCAAGGCCGCCTGCGCGCACGCCGCTCCTTACCAACATCAGCTAACCGCAGGTGAAAGGACCCATACTACCCACACACACAGTGCCTCTTTCCACAAATTCGTTATTTCGCGGTTACGTTCGTAAATATTGTAACAGCAACTCTTTGGTCATATTATCTCGTTTAATCTCCGGCTAAATAGATTTACGGTCAGTTTTCTGTTGGATAATTTTTACGTAAGGCCCCAAAATTACGACATGAACGAACAGCCCGATAAATCGATTTGCCCTACGGTTTTCGTGACAAGACTCAATAAGTTGTGTACGTTTTAATCAGTTGGACTCGAGTTACGGCTTCAGGTTCAAAGGTGAATGTAGAAGTTTGTAATCACGCCTATAAATAAATAATCTTAGATCAATTATACTATCGTAGATTCTATTAGGCCGTTTGTTTACGGTAATTACTTAATGTCATACTAGAGATATTCATGTGTCGATAAATTATCGCGAATTCGTATGACTAGTTAATCAAGTATATCATTGTATGGTGATCGCAAAGGTTGTTGAAGAGTCACCGAAAATTTGAATAATGTTGAGCTTTTAAATTTCAGGTATTTCTATATTTAGTAATCATTTTTTCTGCATTCGCTCAAATTAGTTTTTTTATAAACGTTTTTCAAATTTGTACTGTTCTTACAAATAACAAATTAATATTTGGACTTACCCCACGCCTACAATCAAGTGCACAAATAAAAAAAAAATTGACAAAAATGTGGTAAAACCATAAATAATGAAGAAATCGGGAATCACCTCAATGATATGATAATTTGGCTTATTGCCTCTTTGTGCTGCGTCGGCGGAACAAAACACAAGATCAGAGGTGCTGGTGATATCAGAGCACAGTCATCTGTTTACTTGGACGACGTCATCAACTCATCGGCATAACTGCGGCACTGCGCTAACAAACGGGTAGATGTTGTGCTTCGCTTTGATCGGATTATGAATTTAATTGTGTTAGCTAGTGTTAAGTTGATTCATATCTTTTCTGGCTATTAATTCTATTAAATACATGATAGTCATTGAAAGCTGTGAATTGGAGTATAAGGCTTTTCTACAAAATCAAATCTACTAATGAACTGAAATGCAAGGTTATTTTTTCCAATTTGATTTGTAAAGTAAGAAGAGATTTTTATTCCGAGAATAACGGCGTTTTTTTTATTTGAAATGCCATCGATTCTATGTTCAATCTGTTATACCCGCACTGCAACTGACTGCTATTCGTTATTTTTTTAGTTACGATGTTAGCTGCTTTGTTATTGGTTTATTTTCAGCTGTATACTTGTTTTTAATTTTCGCGTAATGATAAGGCATTTTGTGTAAGCAAGTTTTGTTAGCACAGAATTTGTTACTTTAAGTTTGCATTGAGAATCATTCGCTTAGGTAGTAGCCCTGTCTCTTTTCATTGACATGGCGTGGCCACATGTGATCGGAAGCGCGAGGGGTGTTGGCGCGGCGCCACATCCTCGCTGACTCTGACATCACGGCTACACGTACACACGCCACACGTCATCTGGGGTCGCACTATGATGTGACGCTGCATGGGGAACGTTCTTATTTATGCTTGAACAATGTCCCCGTCACGACAGCGGCCCGCGGGGCGACACAAATCGTGTTGCACAAATTCTTGAACGTTAACTTTGTTATAGCTTTTGACACGATGTAAATTAACCGCCGATGTATTCATTACTCATCTCCTGTTGCTGATCTGCAGGTCAAATATTATTGTATTGAGTTCAACTTACTGTCACACTAACCATTTCGTTAGTTTACATAAGCAATTTCCTGAGATTATAATATATGAAACGAATCTATTGTTGCTAAAATATGTCAAGCGGTACTAAATAACATTCTCACGCTTTATCACTTCTATAAGCAAAACATGTATTTTAAATAGAGCACGGGGAATGCCTGTTAAGATTAACCAGCAACGAGTTGGCCTGGAAAGTATTGGCTGAGCCATAAACCGAGCCGTTCCCTAGCCGGCAGTTAATCATGATTTACTTCACCATTACTCTAGCACGGAATACAATATAATTTGGAGCGGTAATAAGGAAAGCCGGGCTCCGTTGCATCAGACTTTAAACAAGACGCCAAGTTGAAATAAATTACGTAGCCCAAAGAAAAAGTTGCCTTTTGATCCGCCAGAGCAATCTTTATATAGAATATCTGGCAATGAAGTTCTCGGAAAAGCATAATGTATGTCCCGAGACGATTCAGCAGTATTGAAAGTTTGAGACAAGTTGGCGCCAGAACTACCAGACCGTTTAAAACGAACTGCAGTTTGAAAGTAGGGATTTAGAGAAATGCAGTCCTTTACAAATGTAGAATGAAGCACTTTGTAGGTTGTACGGACTCGTTCGGTGTCGCACTTGCAACTGTGCAGTATATTTCAGTAGGTAAATAGAGCTCCTGTATATTTTGCCTGTTCACAGCGCATTTCCGCATATGTGCGCATCATCCGATGGCTAATAAAGCAACACAGCGCATCCTGTGCCTGCGCAACGCTTCCTCGCGGGGCTTCGACCCCATTCCTATCCGCACTGGCTGCTACTGTTTGTTGATCGTCGGTTAGCTGCAAGCTATCCTTGTGTCGCGAACTAGCTTGTTTGTTGAAACTACACGTTTAATTGTTGTTGCTGATTTGGTCGGGAACAGGTGCTGTTTGTTTTCAGTGCGAATTGCTTCGTTTTACAATCGCGTTTTGTTTTCAGTGGGTCCGTCCGTGTTGTTTCTAAAGTTGAAATGGTAGAAAACAAAACAAGCGGAAAATATTTTTTCCCTTGTTTTGTTTTCTAACTTTAGTATTCTAACTGGTCGGAGTGTAACGTTAATACGAGCTGACGAAGTAATGATTTAATATTTGTCCCTCGCTTGCGTCTTGTGACATGTACAGCAGTGGTCGTCGCAGCAAGTGTCAAACATTCTCCGAATTGATTGACATTCAATTAAGCGGCCTGCGTAGGCGTGAACATTACGCGAATAGCGCTATTCCTGGATGTGACGCTCATGTCGAGGGAAATGGAAACCGAAATATCTACATGCGGTAATGACTTATTGCCTATTAGCATTCTATTTTGCAACCAACCTACCACGTATTCGTTGCATAACAGAATTGAAAAAACCTTGTGATGTATGAAACTGTTCATCTAATATCCAGATTTGTTTTTGTGTTGTCCTACATTCAGGATAGGATTTGCATATACCTATTGTTTGGAATGGGAACACCTATTAATACCAACTAGCAATATAATCTTACACTATCTGCAGATATTGCTCTCGGTCTCAATCACCGCTACAGCCTGGTATTGGTACGCTCTGAGAAGCGTGTCGTAATGATGACAATGCTAGGCGCACTGTGGCGACGTCATAGAAGCTAGCCAAGTGGAAATACACATCAGACGCGCTGTGCTGACTCATCACACTGCGTCGAGGATGTACACACATGTGGCACTTTATTGGAAATACATATTTTTCGAACAGGTTCCGTAACAGAATACAGTGAGGTTTTTACACAACAAGATACAAGTTATGACGAAACACAAATCATTCGTTTAGTAGAATTTACAAGATGTCTCTCAATTTTTAAAAACTTAATAGAAGAAGAGAGCTTACGTATTGCTTGTTTAGTATACATGGTTTACTAACCGCAGATGAAACCGCAAATACTTTTACAATAACACTTTGTTTTGTTGTGGATGTGGCCATGAAATGAGAAAATTATGGGCAAAGGTATAATACTGTTATCCGAATAAATCATAACGATGGAGCTGCAGGTGTACATCGGAGGGGTCGGGTAAAGTACGTGAATCATATATTTGGCACTGTGGTTGGACTACTTAGAAATAAATAAAGTGACTCGATCAGGAACTACACTGAATTTCTGGGAAGTATTTATAAAAGATGGGCCTTGATCACTATTACGTGGTACACTGAAAGTTTTAGAAAAACCTGTTTATTTTTTTTTAGCTTTTCGAAGTAGTGTTCGATCTTTTCTAAGCACCCTCGCATTCGATGGAACTATTTACTGAATCAGTGGGTCCACTTTTCTTTAGGGATCTCTTCCACGCCTTTTTCAAACGCAGCCACGGCATCTTTTGTTTTTGGACATTAATCAAAAGTCGAAAGACAAATATTCGATAGTCCGTCTGGCGGAGTGAGCTGGAGCGTTATTGTGGTGCTCCTCCACCACAATAACGCTCCAGCTCACTCCGCATCCATCCTGCCGTTCCTGCTTCTTGGGCGCTGCTGTCTAATATTTTCCAAGACAACTGTAAACAATGACTGACATACCAATCTACAGTAACAGTCCTTTTAATCTTCTATCGACCGGTTTCAATAACGTATCTACCTTTAACCAACTGTCAAATTAGCTACCAACAGTAGCTGAAACGTGATGTTGCAAAGGCAAACATGACGTTTCTACTACTGTTGGTAGCTAATTTGACAGTTGGTTAAAGGTAGTTATGTTATTGAGACCGGCCGTTACACAATTGTTGCGAAATTACCCGTCCGTCCAAAGAATGAGGCAATCATCCTTTTCCCTTGACTTCTGCCCTTCTTTACTTTTGTCAGCAAATTTTCGAATGGAACATCCATTGCGCAGATTTTCTTTTGGTTTCGGGTTTGTAACAATATATTCGAAACGAAAATTTTCTCTAGTCAAATCCATTTCGACCCAGGACAGACACTTTTAAAATTGCCGCCAATTTGTATAAACAAATGACAATTATGAATTCATTACACATCTACAGATTCCCAAAGAATTCTTAATTCGAAATTTAAAAAAAAAATCAGAGGCTGTTTTTCTTACTGGCCTATTCTAAAACTTTTCAATGTGACCCCATATGTTTTTAGCATCTGTTTCATAGCAATTAGAACAAATAATAATTACAGTATGAATAGTTTACGCCCCTCGCTTTTCTGAGTCACGCACATTTTGTAGTAAGTATCTACTTTCAAGGTACTCTGCCCTGTATTCTTTTTCGTTTTTCGACCCTATTTATTTATTGAAGGACCAAATGAAGCTTAACCGTTAGTAGTCATTAGGTCGCTTGCTCATTTACAATTCTGTTTTTGGGATCTCGTAAGTTCTATACATGTATAGTATGTTTATCAGACATTACCTCTATAGTCTCTGACTCGTGTTGTCTATGTGCCTACTCTCCCAGCAACATTCATAGCTTGCCAGTTCACCGGGCTTCGCTCGTAAAGGAGGATAGCAGCGGCACAGTAATTTCAACCCTCGTATATTACTTGTTCCGGTACGCTGAACCGCACCAAGCTTTATTTTACACCTTTTATGGAACCTGCACCTAAACGGTTTGAACAAAAGATAAATCGCAACGGTGTGGAATTCTGTACAGGAAATCGTCGAAAATTATTGCTTTTGACTTGGGCATATCATTAAATGCCTGCTTCGACTGGTAGAAATGTCTAAGAAAGCTCTCAATCGACATCAATATAGTGATTTTTATGTGTGTAATTTGTCCGGTAAACTTTAAAAGAGACTTTGACTTCTGAGTTTATTTTGGTGTTTCTTCTCAGGGTAGTCAGCTGGGAAACACCGGCCTCATCGAGTTTAAAAATGACTAAAAAAGATTGACCTGTAAAAATGCTATGTTTACCCTCCTTACAAAATAAATATAATTCATCATAAAAACTATTATAAGTTTTTTCCTAAACTTCTGTTGGTTGTATTATTCATAACCAACTTAACTTTAACATTTTCAATTCGCAGCTAAATTACATAAAGCATTCAACCTTAATCACCCATGTTTATACGAGGAATTAGTTCCTCTGGTCGACCCTTGTCCTTCACCAAGCCTCAGCACAGGATTACGAAGATCCTTTTAACAGGCATGCCAACTGACGTCACAAACGCACGGATGGCTTAAACGTAAGTCATTCATCATAATAAACGTAATACGTTTACCATGCTGTTTTGTTGGTGCTGTTGCATGGTGTTAGGACACTGCTATAAGAAGTAAAATCTTTAAAAGTGTTTATGAACCAAAAACCACACAACATGGATAAACGTCTGGGACAAAGGAAGGGGAATCCCACCGCACCACGAGAATAATTCCTCTTTCTGTATTTTTATTGCTAGAAAAAATACAAGTGGTTTTTTTATCAACCTAATTCGTCCCACTGCCAAAAAAGCAAGGGCAAAGGTCTCCCCCACGCGTTCCAGTTCCCATTCATCCCGTTGGTGTTGCCTTTTCCAATCAATCCGTAATGACGCTTCTAAGTCGCTCATGACAAGTCTGTCTACAAGTAGAAATTCCTATTTGTTTATGTCACGCAAGATTCCAGGCCATGACTTAATGCAACAGATGACTTACTCATTACTGACTATCACTAGTCACTGCTTACCACAAACCACAAACCGAGGCCCCATTTCTTTACGGATTTGTTTTGTAAACATAGTAGGTAGGATTGACTATAAAGCCTTTATTTGTTCATCAATCCATCGCCATCTCAAGCAAAAGCAAAGTGTAGATCATAAATTCATAACAGTTGTTTACCTCTCACAACTTGTAAACATGTGCTTGAATGAGTGACTACAGTTCCATGACCATAATAGTTTCACTTGAAGTAACGCTCTCATGTGCTTTACCGTTCGCAGTACCATTAACCTCATACACTACTTTGTTTGTGTTCATCTCGTAAGTATAGTCTTCCGAACAAATTGCAAAAATTTGTCTCTTCTCTTGGCTTTAAAATTTCGTCGCGGATTTCTTACACTTGGCCTAATCCCAAAACGAGTTAAACGCTTGGCCGTGTAATTGACCGAACCCGTCTGGTTGCAGGCAGTGTCCAGTGTCGCGGTGGGGCAGCCATCTGCCCGACACCGGACACCCGACACCGCGGCATCTGCCGACCTTGCTCTCGTTACACACTCCGTGAGTCCGTGCCTTTGATCTGCGACTGCAGGTACAATACACGCGAATCGTACGTGGTACAACATATTGGGGTGATTGGCTGGGTTTTGTGGTAGATAGCATTGGAATTGGATGCATTCGGATTTTTTTGACAATTCATGATGTGCTACGAGTCCGATAGTCGAAGACGAAGAGGGTGAAAACCGTAGAACTAGGATTATTAATTAAACTGCACGTTCTTTCGAAAGAGTATATACAGAAGGCAATTAGGAAGATGGAAATAGTTTTTATAAGACAAATTACAATTCTGTTGCAAAACAATTTATCCCTGTACCTAAACGTTTGTTTCCTTCAAAAATTCCTATCTAGTTTATGATAGGTTTAAACGTTCGTCTCGCATCACCTCATAAAGCATTGCTGCGCGCACGCAGTCGGCGGTGCGCCTCGTAAACTGAAGGAATGGGGGCGCCTGTTGCAACGTGTACATCTTCAGTACCCGCGCTTTGTGTAGCCTCGGCCATTATGCTTGTTATTTCGTTCAAACCAGTATTTCTTTTTAGATTATTTATTTGCTTTTTGTTGAGCTTCAACAGCATTGATGGATGTGTGTAGTCTCTGTGAATAAGTGCCCTTTGATAAGTGATCCAAGTCATCAAACCTGCTTATGTCATGTCAGGACAAAATATAAAGTCGCGTCTTTTTTTTTAAATCGTTCTAGACCCAGACTCAAAACCAGACTGCACCAGAACAAACCCACACTATTTTCTAGCCGCGGGTTCGCACAACCACTTCTATTTTGGACAATCTTCCACTTAAACCGTTTAAAATACCGCAGTAATTTTGCGCGTAACATTCCTTCCTGAAACCACTCAATACAGAACATTAACCCGGTATAGTATTAATGTACGCACAGTAAAATTGAGCGTACGTCGACGTCGTCCATCACGCAGTGCTCCGACGCATAAACTCTTACGCATGACGCCGTTACAAAGTCACCGCGCTCTTTACTGTCAGTTTTATTCACACTAATGCGCATGCGACGCCACATAATACCAACCTAATGGTTATTATAAACAATTCGTATGATATAAACCGCCACTAATACAGTTTTCGCCGACATTAGGTCCTGGAGCGTGAAGTTTCACTAATTAACATTGTGTAAATACAGCGCTCGTGGTATAAGTTTCGTAAAATGATTAATTCCTTATTGCTTTAATAATGTTGTGTTAACAACAATTCTTTAGTTTATAGAGCACGCTCTTTGGTTTCAAAAAACTGGTTAGCTTGATAGATGAACCCTGCAATAAAATATTACATTGTTTAACCAGCCAACCACAGCTTTAATTAAATACTTCATCGTCCTGTCACCATTAAAGCTGTAATCATGTTTATTTTATTACACTATGGTTCATCCAAGTGCATTCTAACATCTGGCGACCGCAGCGAGAGAAATGTGGCATCAATATGCCCGGCTCGGCAGATTTAGTTAATATCACAATAAGCAGCAACCATGCGGTTGCTTTTACGAAACGCATAATAATCGCATTATTTACTAGTCATTTATTAACTTGTGAAACTAAGCTTATCGCCACAGCATTTCTTAACAGCCAGCGCGCCGATTAGCGCAAACACTGGACAAACAATACATTAGCATATTGACTACTCTTGGCTCATAGCTGCATAGTCATCATTATTGATAGTTTCTTATAATGTGTGCTAATCCAACCTTGCCGTAATAATTAAGTTAATCGAAAGTGCTGTTCTCGTAATCCGCTATACTTTCATCATAGCGATCGAGGCTTTTCGCGAATGACTGTCTTCTTAATAGATTACCTATAAATATTCCTAGTAGTTTTATAACAAATTTCCGCAATATGCATAGACAGCAATCCAATTTCCTCACTGGAGAGGCCAGCCAATTATCGAGATGTTGGACTGTTAAATAATTTATGACGAGATTTTATATATTGCAAGCCTTGACAAAATAACACATTATATTTTACTATCTTTTTAACATTTTTATTGCATAATTCGTTATTATCCAACTCAATTTACTTATCTACATATTTCACCTAAAGACCTTTATAAATACAATTTTCATAAAGCGATTACTCAGGCTCATGTTTCAAAGGAGTTCATTGCTCCTCCCAAGGGCCCTGTAAAGTGTAGCACAAACTGTAGCCTCCCGTTTATTATATCTAACAACATATACATGAAGTACGGCACAGTAACCGGCGCGTGCTTAACTAAAAGAAGGTTATAATGAGTAATAATTAATTAGTGTACAGGTGCGATGTCCGAGCCACCGGCCGTGACGCCTGGCATTCGTATAACTTCGCTAGGGCCAGCCAGCGCGCCCGACCATGAAGATATATATCGGGCACCTTGCACCAAGATCATTAAGACACGGTCAAAAAACTTTGAAAAACAAAACACATGCAAGGAGAACGATTCTGATCAATTTTTAAACTCGAAATTCAAATAAACCATTTACCATTGAATTTTCAAGGGGTCGGTCTGTGCGCTAGAAAGTTGAAGCTATTTTGCACGTTCCAAAACGTAAATCCCTGTGCAGAAAAACGTTCATAGACACTACAATGTAACATAAACACGTCCGTAGCAGATAATTATGTAGATGATCATGCTGGATGGCCTAGCTATTGAACAGATAGCTTCAAGGGCCACGTGAGGTAGCCATGACCCTAAGTACCTCACTTATGTAGATAACTCAAGTTTACTGCACTTGTTTACCTCTAATCTTCAAGTAGTTCTTCTGGTCCTCCACTACGAAACGTAAACACGATGACTATCTTCATTTTTCAACAAGCTTGCCACGGTTCTGTTTGTATCTAAACTGAGATCACCTGAATGGTTTACGTGCCTTCTCAAAAATCTTCAACCTTGAGGCAAGTTTCGAGAATGTTAATGGATCTAAGTAAAGTATAAACAATGGTGTAACCATATTAATTACTTCGGTTGGTACCGTTGTCGGTTGTAACATTGCTGTCTTTCCTCGCATCGTATCGATGGAGATTGATCACTTGGCAGAAACGGTATTAATCTCGATAAGAGTGGAAGGAGCGCCCTCGGAGCGGGGCTTCGGTTCGGGGAACTGCCTCGTAAACATGCGCTAACTAGCCGCAACGTTGTTTAGGTGAGGCCACCCGCCACCGCTGTGTTGCCGCGGAGATTCATAAACAACGGCGGAAACATACCAGTCTTTCGAGATAAGACCAAATGTCAAAACTGAAGCCTTAAAAATGCATTCAGCGATAATAAGAATTGTTGTCCGAAACTGGAAATCTTTTGTGACGTTAACTCGTGACGTCCCTTCACAAGACCACTTTGTCTTGGCACGATAAAATCTCCGTGCACCTGAAGGGTAAAGCTCCCGAAAACTCTGAAATGTTAACGAAATAAAATTGTCATAATCTTAAGTACGGGCTGTATTATCACTTGGGCCATTAGCGGGCGGAAGTGGCCTCGTCCGGCACGCGAGCATTCTCATTACCATTTGGGTACATCGGTGACCGCCGCATTGGGACGCCTCCACCACTATGTGGGACACTGCCATACAGGTCAGGTCACTTCAAGTTTTGTATTTATGATTGTACTAGAATTATTTGGAATACATACCGTTAGTTGATTGGCCTTTATGTGTACTTGAGATTCATATAGTATCAGTTTGGTTAGATGTGACGATTATTTTGGTCCGGTCTTTTTAAGGCCTTTGGATTTGATTGCTTCAGCAGAACCAGTGTAATCTGTTTTACAAAGTTGATGTAATGCAAGTGGCACAAATAAATTAACGTGTAGCGGTTCCAGCAATCCCGAGTGGCCGCTGCATCGATTATGCTAAAAGTCTGTTTCTCATTCGAGCCACGTCACTTGGCACATTTCTCAAAAACCACAGACTGTTCGACTCGTAGGTTTATCGCAAGGTTTGATACTTACGAGTATGCCGAGACATGTGGACGATAAATTGTACAGCGCTTCGTTTATACGTCCGAGCGATCCACTTACTGTCAGAATTCGTTCGCAGGCCGATGTATCTGTTACATTATACTTTACTACCATTAGATCGATATTTATTTAGGCTGAACTTTAGGAGCGTGCGTGTTCGAGGTATTTTACACACAATAATTCATTATGGAGTCATGATAACCAACACGTGTGGCTAATACACGATGTTAGTGATAACCGACAGGTAAACAGCAACTTCGACGTGGTTCATGTACTGTATTTCGGTAAGTAGGTACCATTCAATCAGCCTTAATAGTTGTGCCACATGCGATGTGCCCAAGTGTCGCAGTGGTCATTACCAGCAGGTCACGACGGAGCGCGGTCGTTAGTTTCACACCGAGCTGTTCGCTGTAAGTGCATCTCTCAGTTGACTGCACTAATGCTTGCCGGCTACTTCAAACTGTCTCCACAAACTTGTCCGCTTTGCAACTGTTACTACCAATACGATTTGATCGCATTGCGTTAAGTGCTTTACTTCATCCATTATCTTTATCCTGCCACATGTTTATATTGCTAATTATTTACTAGCAAAGTTTAGTAAATGTCAGTAGTTCGGTACTGGTTATCGCTCTGTCCATCGCTTAGTTAGGCTAAAGATAATTTCACTTCCTCAATTGACAACGGTTTTGTCGTGAGATAAGCCTCGAGTCGGTCGTTAACTTTTGTTAATATAGCAGGAAGGAGGATTACAAGAATTACTTTCTAGATATTTTGTAGTTTTATGTCTTCTTCATGCAGCGTTGCATAATGCTCTGTTACAGCAAAAGATTTCTTAATCTGAGATACTGCAGTTGCTCAACCGTGGTGAGTGCAGCACGTGTGTATCTCGCTCTAGTAAAAGTTATCACGCTGTTAAATGAGTGTTTATGGAAGCCGGTAATAACTTTGAAAACTCGTTACACATTTATGGTACGCACAGAAAGAACGAAGAAGTCAAAACTGTTCGAACTCAATATACACTTCTCATCAAAAAAATCGAAACACTTTCGTTTTTATTGTTTTTGTCCTAATTTTTTACAAAAGAGAATTAATTCCATGAAAAAAAAAACATTATTGTGTAGCTGGCAGTTTGGTCATTACAGTAAGAAGAAAAAAATCAAAATTCGAAATTAGAATTTCATTTGTTTATCCTATAAATGAAATTAATCACTGTTTTGAGACAAATGTGTATTTAGGGTTGGAGTACGTTTCTCGTTTAAAAACTAAAATTAGCGCTTGTCTTTAAACTTTTTGTTTCTTATTTCATTTACTGTGACTTTGGGACGTCTGAAAAAACTTTTTTTTCTAAAACATATGGATACTTCGCCCGCAGAAGCCGCCCAAGTGGTGGCATTGCTGGATTCTGGACTTAGTCAGCGTGTTGTGGCTGCAAGATTGCATCTAAGCTTATCATCTGTTCATAGAGTCTACAAACGCTATCGGGAGACTGGTTCGTTCACGCGCCGTTCAGGATCTGGCAGGAATCGGGTCACTTCTGAGCGAGATGATCGATTTATTGTAACAACCTCTTTACGAAATCGACGCCTTAACGCTTTTCAACTGCAGCAGCAGCTTCGCGTTGTACGAAGAGTAGCTGTAAGTGACTCTACAATAAGAAGAAGGTTGAAGGAACGCGGATTGGCACCGCATAAGCCAGCGAATGGGCCGAAATTAACTGCAGACCATCGAAGAGCGCGCCTTAACTTTGCACGCGAGCACCTAACTTGGTCATACCTTCAGTGGAGCAAAGTACTGTTTTCTGATGAGTGTAAAATTATGCTGTATGGTAACGACGGAAGGAACAAGGTCTACAGAAGAGATGGAGAACGCTTTGCACAATGCTGCATTGAAGAAAAGGTCAGCTATGGTGGCGGTTCGTGGACGGTTTGGGGAGGAATCAGCGCCGACGGTAAGACAGAACTTGCCTTTGTATCTGGGCCACGGCTGCCTGCACTAAACTCTCATCGGTACATCGAACAGTGTCTTGAACCTCATGTGATGCCCTATGCACATTTTATTGGCAACGACTTCATATTCATGCACGACAATGCTAGAGCTCACACCGCGGGCGTCGTACGAGATTATCTTACCGAAGTCGGTATCTCCATTATGGTATGGCCAGCAAGAAGCCCGGACATGAATCCCATTGAACATCTATGGGATGAATTAAAGAGACGAATTCGAGCAAGAGATCCAGCCCCAGAAACACTTAGCCAGCTGCAAAATGCAATCCAAGAGGAATGGGATAATATACCACAACATGTGATCGTGACTCTCATCCGATCGATGAAGAACCGTATGGAAGCAGTAATAAGAGCTCGCGGAGGGAATACAAGTTATTAAATAAACGTTTCTTACATTTTTTTTCATTTACGCGTGTTGTTTTACCCATTTCCTTCATATTCCATACAGGGTAAAAATTACTCATTATACAAAATACGAAACCTATGAAGACTTAATTTGAATTTAGAACATTAACATTAGGATTTAAAAACCTCATACTACTCACTATTAAATGACATTTTACATTTATTCCTAAATATACACATTTTTCTGATAATCCTTATCAAATCATAAACTGCGAGGTGTTTCGATTTTTTTGATGAGAAGTGTAAATATAAACCTCAATTTTTCAGCCAGAGTTCGCGCTTTGTTTGCAAAAATTACACCACTTTTCGATTTGTGTGAGACTGGGTCTGACCAAACTAATATTTAAACTTGACACCTAACAAAGGCAGATCGTTCGTTGCGCCATATCGGTAGTCCGACGCTCCGCTCTATGTAATGTGCGACTCCGGCGTTTCTAACGAAGTGCAACTGAATGGCACACGCAGCCCTGACTTCCGCATCGAGTTGATGCCGTCGGTCGGGCTGTGCGAGTGTGGGGCAACGTAGGAAGTGGTTGGTAGAAATTAGGTGACGCTGTCGTGAGTATTCGGGATCGAATAGTGTATTAGTGTAGTAGGGATTTGGAAATATTGAACGGTATGTTAAGAGTCTGGAATCGTCAGATGAATCAAATCGTTATGTTTACGTTTCCGTCAAATCGTATCGTTTAAAGTCCATTTGTAACACAGCATTATCAGCCCAAAATCTTCCCACCGCTGGAACCCCCTCTGTAAGAGAATTTGGGCCATAGCCGTCCAGCGCGAGGGTTCAGGTCGGTGGAAGCCATGGGTGTTTATGGAACTATTATAATTATATATTGATTATGTTACATGGCTTAGATTTCTTAGTTCCTGCCAGTTTCCTCATGTTTTTCTTCAGCGTTTTGAAAGCAGTGGTGATGAAATGACCACCTAATATTCTGACGTAGCTTCTATTGAAAATTGACGATGTTTTCCGTTGTCCACAGAGAGGAGGTGCGGAACCACGCAGTGCGGTGGAACGCGCAGTTCTCCTTCGTATGCAAGATGTGCGCCAACGCCAGCACCGGCGTGCTGGAGCCGGCGCTCATGAGGGTGTCCGTGCGCAAGGAGTGCAAAGGTAACATGCTTTTAATTCCCCATCGCTATCCTACTGCTGGGCAAACTCTCAGCAATTATTTTCCTAATTATGATGATTTTAAATAGATAAAATTCTTCGCTTCGCTTTTCCACATTGTTAAAGTAAGAGAAAGTTCAGCAGATACGGTTGCCTTTCAGTGTTTTGCACGTATTAGACTCCGTGATTCAGAGGGGTGCTCCGAGTGAAAACAATTTTATAATTTTGGCGACCACCACCGATCATCGATCACCGATCAGGATGAACAGAATAATATTGTACTAGTTATCATTGGTTAACCTATTTGTTTTACGTACTACATGTAGTTTATCCCCAATCCCTAATTCCGCGGACAGTGTGCGGTCAGCAAATATTAAGTTTATCCAACTTAATTTTTGCTGACCGCACACCGACCGCTGCTTTTAATTATTATTAATGAGACATACATAAAATAAAGAGAGCCTTTGTTAATTTTAATGAGCAGCACCGCAGCTATCTGTGCCCGCAGCCCCGAACTAATAATACCTAATACGTAACAAGTACGGCCCGCCGCCGGCGCCGCCGCCGCCCGCCACGCTCACGACACCGAAACGCTGTCAAAAGTATGAGCAAACATTTGCGTAAATCATTCCAACGACTTCCAGCTCCCTTTGACCCGCTTAAATGATTTCGTGTAACTTTCCCGCTGGAATATTGAACATTCACAGCGAGAGAGAGATTCTGTTACGTCCATATATTTGAGAGAGGAGCGGTGGAAGTCCGGACGCAGATTTAACTCGCCCGCTTTCAAACGAAGTCGCAAAGTATTCGACGAAGCCGAGTGGCGCGCGTTTTTATAATGCAGTCGCAATGGACCGACTTTTAACTTATAGAGATAAATCATGAATGTTCCAACTTGTTATCCGTCGGGACGCCTTACAGTTTCGCATTTCTTTCAGAAATAACTTGACACAATTTGCCGTTGTATGCTGAAGAATTGCTAAGTTTATGCATTTCTTAACGACGCTTTGACTGTAATATGAATTCTTCATTTATTACTAGCATAGCTTGATCCTTTGGTACGTTGTAAAAATAAAGGGAGATAAGCAGAGTTGTTTATGTCCTACAAGTTAGTTATTTGAACTCATAATTTTCATACTGTACGGGTACATCCTTACACACTTGTGTTTAGGCAGCGGTGAGCACTAGGCCATCGACTTGTTTGTCATCCGATAACATATACGTATATGTGTGCAGGTGGCAGGTCATACCAGAAGCTGGGCTTCTGCGACGTGAACCTGGCGGAGCTGGCGGGCGCGGGCGAGACGACGCGGCGCTGCCTGCTGGAGGGCTACGACCCGCGCCGCCGGCAAGACAACTCCGTGCTGCGCGTGCGCATCAAGATGAACATGATCTCCGGGGATCCGCTCTTCAAAGTGTAAGTGCATACGCTGACGTACCTATAAGTATTAAGTGCCTATTCCTTGGTACAATTCAATTAAATATTCACATAAACATGTCCGTGCAAATTAAGTTGGTTTCAGTCTGACTAGTATTGTAGTTTATGATATTGTCACATAACAAAAGTTATTAAAACATGACTGTTAAGTCATAAACCGAGCCGCTGGCGAGCTAGTAAATACCACACGAAAATTGTAATACCTAATCATGCGCAGTTTCATAGACTACCTTAGATAAAGTAGTCTATAAAGATTAGAAAATGGGGTGGGTCAATCATGAATGGGAAAAAAAAAGTTTTTTGATTGCATTGTAATAGCGATATTTTCCAATTAGATATTCTCATCAAATATGCTGATTATAATAACGTAAAACAACATTAACCGATCAGCTGATAATGATGTGCCATTTTACATAGGGTGCGCTACCACCAATAATGTAATAATATATTTAATGATAATAAAAATAATGTAATAATAATAATGTAAAAACTTTTTACAAAAAAAATACAACCGACTTCCAAATAAAAACACTGCAAAGTATAAAATAAGTTTAATTTCGGAAGTCCGTGCCAAAAACAAAAAACAATGAATTCCGAAATTAAGTGAGTTATTCCCATAATGAGTGGTTGTACTATTTGCCGTTAAGGAGTTACTTTGTGTGCCTTCGCAGTGCAAGTCCAGACCAGCTCATAGTTAAACATCTACTTTGCTTTGGTACTAGATTTGATTGATTTTAAGGTGAGGAGGTCACTGGTTTATCTTTGAAGTTCACCGTCCAATGCAAATGCAAAATAGTTATAACTTAACCCAACGCAAAAAGAATCATCAAGATCGGTTCACAAACAATAAAGTTATGCCCGAATAGATAAACCCCAAAAACATGTTAATTCAGATTGACTTGTTTGCATCTGCGTACCCCTTCACAGCGTACCGGCGTGATGTTATGTTATAAACTGAAAACAATAAACAGACATGCGAATTCAGCAATCCCGGGAGATTTGCTATCATTTATTAAAGAGTTCCGCCTCCGAAGTTCTTGATCTTCGAAGAATCATCCAAATTGAGAATCATCCAAATCGGCGAAAATATCGCTGAACAAAAATTTTTCCTAGGATCCCAGCATCAGATCCTGACTTATACCTTCCATCATCAGCTCAGCAACATGAGATGTTGATTACCAGTCATAATTATCTGAATTGCGTTATAAAGTATATGAAAAACATTGTATGTGCCTTTAAAATTTGAGGGTTGCCTTCGATTTCCCTGGGATCACATCATAAGATTCTGACTTGGTGCCAATGAGACCACCTCAGGAGTATAGGCTTTCGAATAAAAAAATAATCATCAAAATCAATTCATAATTGGCGGAATGATCGCATAACAAACAATAAAAAATAAAAACATAGTCGAATTGAGAGCCTCTTCCTTTTTTGAAGTCGGTTAAAAACAAACACTTCCAAGTGTGCATATAATATTCACCAATTTTGGGTTTTACCATATGCATTCAACAAAAAAAAATTGACATAGTTATACGATATGAGAGTAGATAAAATAGTATTCAAAAAGTATTTAGTAATTTTACTAAAACACATTGTTGTTTATTTATGGTAGGAAACTAAAACGTGAGGTATGCTTGCAGGCCGGAGCGCAAGCAAGAGGCGACGGACGGCATGGCGGGCGGCGACAGCGGCTCGGAGAGCGCGCCCGGCGCCGCGCCGCCCGACGACGACTGCGCCTCCTCCACCGCCTCCTCGGGCTTCGGCTCGCTCACCAAGAAGAAGAACTACGGTATGTGGACGTAGCATTACACCACCTGAAAACAACGACGAAACTGTCTTCAATGTGACCGGTATTACTTACACCACAAAACAAAGTTGCTGGCACCTTTGCATGTCGCCACTTATTATATTACCTATTTTACATTAACCTGCGATTGTGATGAGAGTTTAAGTTCCTCAGATATTTGTCCGAACGAAGTGTCTGTATGATTGTTGTAACCCTAGTGAAAAAAAAACTGCTAATTAATTTAAAAAACTGTGAAACACAAAAACTGTGTTTAGGTAGGTAAATTTAGGCAGAAATTAAAAAAGTTATTTGTTAAAAATGAGTGCTTGCCTTTAATTTGCCATGATTGTGTTATTTATATATTCTTAGAATTTGATCCTTATTAGTGACATTTTCGGATGGTGTAATAATACTATCCTTATTATTATTTTTTTCAAAATAAATCGTTTCGATTCCTGGTTAAGAATTCAGATTTCTCAAAATCCATTAATAGTTTTAGTTTTCATCAAAACCAGGCTCGCGATTCCTTTCAGTGTTTTTCGATATTCCTCATAGTTTCGGATTAGGCCATCCACGCACATTGAAAAAATTCGCCCTGTATCTATATATCTATATCTATCTATCTATTTATCTTCTATCTCTATCTATCTATACTATTAATAAAGCTGAAGAGTTTGTTTGTTTGTTTGAACGCGCTAATCTCTAGAACTACCAGTCGGATTTATATATTTTGAAATTATTTTTGTATAGGGGAACGGGAAATTTCTACGAGAACGGGAAAAACGGGATATGCGCGTACGAAGTCGCGGGTAAAACTTTAATTTATGTATAAGATTATTCAAGGCTGCCAATAACTAACTCAACGGGTTTAAAGCCTATTTCAATACTAACAGCCACATGTATGTTTCCAGAGGGCAGCGTGTCGCAGCCGCTGTCGTTGATGCCTTCGTCAGAGCTGCCCACTCCTGACGGCGACGACTCTCCCATGGGCACCTCCGCGCCCGATCACCCCGGTAAGGAATCCATCCTTCATATATTGAACAGAAAGTAATCACGAGAGAAGAAAACAGTTATTTGGTTCACAACTATGGATATGTATTAGCAAGAAATAATAATGTCAGCATTAGTCGAAGTGTAAGATACTTCCAGACTTTTATACTCCTACATATATTTAAGCCCAAAAGTATAAAGGTATACTATTGCCATAAATCACGAACCGAAAACGAAAAACATCCCTGAAGAAAAACGCCAATAGGGAATATGCATGCAATTTTTTTTATTTGCAAAATGAAATGCCCTAGTTAATAATTATGAAATAATTTTTAAAATACCTTCATCAGCGATGAAGTTATAAAGCTCCGATACGAACTCTGACGTCAAATACTATGTCGCATATACAGCTGCCATAGAAAACGGCGTCTTCGCGAGGGAGATAGATATATCTGTTTAAAATAGTTATATCTTCTTTGTTTTTCGATCAATTTTGATTCAAATTCCACTGTTAGTATTATATTTTTGTATATTTGCAGATAAAGTGTATAGATAGTAATTTTTTTTTTCATTTTTTCATGCATTTTCCCTTCATTGACTTTGATATCGTAAAGTTCCAATATGAAATCAAAAGTTACACCTTATTGACAGCCTAACCACGGGCAACTAATAAAATTAAAAAAAAAAACTATTATAAACCTGGTCTGCCGCCCGACTTATAAACGCACATTCATATTTTAATAACCATTGTAATGTGTCAGTGTCATAAACTACTATTTTGAAGTTGGTTTAAAACACATGATATCTTAACTCGTCTTGAAAGAATAAATTGATTCGTTTCAGGTTTAACAATGCTGGCGGCGGTGGGCGGCGGAGGGGGCGCGCTGAGCAGCGGCGTGCCCGCGTCGTGCGCGGCGTGCATGCAGCAGCAGCAGCACACGCACTCGCGCAACTCCTCCAACACCTCCGGCGACATGAGCAGCAAGGTATCTATAGCGCTGCTGATTGAGCTGTCTCTCTCACAGACCATGCCTTTGTCAGTTTGATAGATGTTTGGCTAGTTCCGGGCATTGGTTTAGATATAATAAATTGTTTTTAGACAAGGCTTGTAATGAACATTTCTAATTTATGGTTACGTCTCGTCCTTGATAGTCATTACATACTAAAACATTCGTTGTGACACTATTATGAACCTCGACTGCGGCTCGGTTTATGAGCTCAGTCATATTTTACAAAATTATCTTTGTTATGCGGCAGTTTCATAAACTACTATTCGGATTTAATTTTAGGACCAATGTAATTTTGATGTTTTCCGTTATCTCTTTTTTTAATATAGCAGCGTCTATAACCCGTTTAATGTAAAACGGTAATGTTGCAGGCGTCCGGCTACGGCAGCTCGTCGGCGGCGTCGGCGCACTCGCGCCAGAGCTCGGAGGGCGACTCGGCCGGCGACTCGGGCCGCCCGCACCACAACAGGTACCACCACACGCTGTGCCTAGTGCGGTGCTGGTAATCATTGCCTACCGCTTCCCATTACGGCCGTTTATTTTATCATTGTGTCTGTGAAAATTGTGGTGTGGGACTCAATTGTGATCGTTGAAGATTTGGAGGTATAACGATGATTCGCCCCGGAACCATCCGAACGCAAGTGTTTGTGACGTCATCACCCTGGTCCACGGCTGCATGGCGCGCGAGCCCCCTCACCTCGCGCTCGAACTGTACAGTGTCCATTGTTTCGCTTTATGTTCATTATTAACATTGTGTTACGCACGGTAACTAACTTTATTTACTTCGGTTCGCCACTTTTATTTATTAGCTTTTATTAATTAATTTTTATGTTTTCGTTCGTCCCCCTCCCCCGCCGCCCCCGCAGCGTCCGCACAGAGCGCAC
>NDFZ01004242.1:26430-36913 GCA_002192655.3 Mamestra configurata
CAGCTCCGCGCTGTTAGTGCTCCAACACCTGCACACGTACACTACCCGGTGGCTGCACGCGTCACTGCGCACACTCTGCCCGTCGGACGTAGTGGTCGAGTGTCCGAGTGACGCGTGGATCGCCGTATCCGTAGATGTTGTCTCGTGTCGGTGTGACTATACTGACGTATCTTTGTATCGGCTTTTTGTGATGTTGTAATGGTTGTTAGATGTTAAGATTTTTAAATTTTCTTAATAAAACATTATTTTGTACAATTTGAGCATATTTCATTCTAGCTTTATTAGACAATAGATTATTTTGACATAAATGAGACATTCTCAATACTATGTATTAAATATAGGACTATACGATAAGGTCCACACTTATTGACACATATTTTACAAACGCGCGGTGCATGTCTATTTTCAGTCTATTTAACTCTCTGTACATACTTACATATATTATGCTTAATATTTAAACATAACGCTGTATATGTGTCACCGGAAAATGGCAAACTCCGTAAGATTGTAAAATAACTTGAGAGATTGTAAATTCTCGATAAATTGTCAACTGAACATTTGGAATACTTTTTTACGTATCAAAATTTTATAGTCTACTTTTTTACGTATCAAGATTATAATCTCTGGAAGTCATTCCGAGAAATTGACTGACATAAAATACTCAAACTTGGTCAATAAAGACTAATGTTCAAAGTTTCCAATTTAACTATCACGCCAAAACATACATTGTAGAGCAGAGTGCTGATTGGTCGCCACTTTATGTCAGTCCACAATTTCTCGGACAGGCACGGTCACGCGCATTATAGAATAAAAGATTTTGATTCGTATATTTGTTAACAAAATAATGTTCATTTGACAATTTATCGAGAGTTTAGCATATCTCAAGATATTCTGTAATCTTACGTAGTTTGCAAGTATCCGCTGACATATGCATGCCGAGGGTGCCAATAACATTGAATGATGCATGGGTTTGCAGTGCATATTAATATGTATATAAAGCGCTTCACAAAAATGCATATTTTATAACTATCAGGCAAACAAAATTGGTAGAATCCTTATTTTTAAACAAAATAAATTATCGTATTATTTATTAATAATATAGTAATGTTATACCTCGTAGTAAATCGCCTGAATATTGGTACAGTCTTTGTAGTTATAACATCTACTAATAAGGCTCTGCACACCAAGGATCCTACTTCCACCAAGTTTTATTTATTACATTCTGTTTTCTTGTGAAAATTCAGTAACTATAGAAAACAATATAAATTCACAATTAGCTAAGTCTCGTATGGTGTGTGGAGCCGCCGTGTTGCGGTGTGGTATGTGAACATGTGTGTGTGCGCAGGAACCCGTCGTCGGGCTCGCTGACGGCGTCGGCGTCGGAGGGCGGGTCGCTGGAGCGCGCGCGGGCGGCGCTGGAGCGGCGCAAGCGGGCCGCTGGGGCGCAGCAGGACAACGACGACGCGCAGGTCACTACTTTTATATTATGTCCTAGCACTTCGTCCGCGCGGATGTAGTAGATACTCCACAAACTTCAACGACCCCTCTTAACCTTTTTAAAAGTAAATTTTGGAAAATTAAGCACTACGATATCCTTTCAACGGTCTCAGGATCAGCCTACTGTTCACCCCGTCCACCCCGTCAGGGGTTGATTGTGTAAAATTTGTTAGATCTGTTTCAAATACCCACTTTAGGTTCATTCCAATTTCCACGTAAATTGAAGTAAGAAATAATGACCTCCCCTAAAAACTTCATCACCCCTTTTCGCCGCTTGAGAGGTTTATTTTCGAAAAATTCAAATATTTGTTATTCTTATTTTTTTATCCAAATCATTAATTCTTCATTTTCACAATTTCAACTTCATCGGACCAAGCATTAAGATTCTCCCCAGTTCGCTCAAACCGCAATTTTTTTTTAACTTAGAGCATTTACACCCGTCGTTACTTTTAAACGAAAGGTCTGATTTGAATAATTTAAAATGTAGTTAACATGTACATAATCAACCTTAATTATCAAACCATTTAAATGGATAAGGATTAATATCTTGACATCAAAATCATCACTTTTCTCTCTTCATCTTGGGCTTTGATTGAATAATTTTAACAAAAAGCGGTCATCGTGACTTTACCATAGACATATAGCCTCGCGGACTTTTTTCTGGGTTATGTAGTACATTATTTTGTATCATCAATAGTTTTCTCAGCGCATGCAATGAAAGGCATTTTGTGACATTTTTTTGACACCTTGGGTTACATAATTCAAGTTTTAGTAGGTATCCCTAATTCTTTCTGGAATAAAATATAGCCTATGTTACTTGGTGAAGATGTAGCTTTCTAACGGTGAAGGAATTTTTAAAATCGATTCAGTAGTTTTTGAGCCGAATTGTAACAAACAAACAAATCTTTCCACTTATAATATTAGTTCAGATGATGCCAGACTGCACTCCACTGAGGATCGTGAACAGATAACATGGCAGGTGTATTGTTTAAAACAAGGATAGGACATAAGCTAACAAATTGTACACAAATTAAATTAAATAAATTTCATTTATATATTTGTCTTCCTTATTTTTGCTACTACAAACTGTGTTCACCATTTACATTTTCGCTTACTTTTTATGTGAGACAGCTAAAAGTAGGTAAAAATTTAAATTTTACTTACCTTTTGTTCACTAGAAAAAAAATCATTTATAAAGGCTCACCTGAATAAGAATAACAATAATATTTATTTGCTTAAAAACATGGTATAAAAAGATGATAGAATACAAAACAATAACTGGAGCAGACATGTTTTTGCTTAACAGTGATAAGCAAGCAAATTTTTACAAGCATTTTTTTTAGTGTCAAAGAAGTCTTTGACACTATAAAAACTATGACTACACAACCATTCATGCAGTTTACTTTTGAATAACCTCATATTTAAGGTTTTGAGATTACTGTTGACTAGGACAAAGAATATCTAAAAACAGCAATGTTATTAATGTATACGCACGTGTATAATATTTTTAATTTGTTTATTACAGCATGTGGCGTCCGGTCGAGTGGAGAACACGCGCGTGAACCCCGACTCGCTGATCGACGAGCTGCTCGCCGCCACCGACCTCAAGCAAGCCGTCGAGGACTCTGCCGAGAGTGAGTCACACATTTCAATCAACTGATGCTCTTTCCCCTCATGTATGAATGATTGTGTGTGAATGTGATGTCCTTGGTTCCCAGCGTCAGGCCTGCAGCTGTTCATCTCGCGCGACGGCACGGCGGAGCTGGGCACGCGGCAGCGCCAGCAGCTGGCGCGCCGCGACTACCAGCGAGTCGTGCTGCACCCGCATGACAACAGGTACTATCACAGACCGAAAAATATTCCAAAGGATTCGCACTACAAGCAAAAACCAACCGTTTAAAAAAGTGCATGGGATTCGGACCATCGTTTTTGGTTCTTTGATGCTAAAACAGATACACAGAGAACGACATAGGCTATAAATGGTAGTTTATGAAACTGCCACATAACAAAGGTTATTAAAATATGAGTGTGAGTTTATAAACCCAGCCGAAGGTGGTGAGGTTTACAATAGTAACGTGTTCACGCGAAAGCTTTACCTTATTATGCGCAGTTTCATAAACTACTATTTCTCGGCTATTCCATTCTGTTAAAATAACTTTTTATTTGTCTGTGTATAAAACGTTACATAAGGTGTAAGTTTCATAATTGGAACTTCACGTTATGAGATTGGATCATCTGCCTAGCCTTTTTTTATGAGATTAGATAAACTGTGTAAAACACCCATCTTTCTACTTCCCTCGGCGGATAGTAAAAAGACATGATCAGATCATCATAGTTCATCCAGGCTTGGGGATCCTAGACTTGTCTCAGTGAGCTTACCTTACCCTCATGTCCACAGGTAGCCAACGGCGTGAGAGAACGACGCCGCGCGGCCGGAAGATGCCTGAGCCTACGTCGTGCCGAGCCGTGCCAAGCTGTGCCGTGCCACGCTGTGCCGAGCCGTGCCGTGCCGCGCTGTGCCGCGCCGGGCCGTGCCGGGCAGGGTCGAGCCGGGCCGTGACGTCGTGACGTGCCGTCTGTGATGTTGTTGTGGACAGTATTACAAGAGATTCACACCAACCTGCTCTAACTGTGTATTAGCTTTTATATACGTCCCGCGGGGACGATGAGCAATGCATATACATATATTTATTGTTTTTATGTAATATAAATTATGCCATAATTGTTTTACGAATCGTAATTTAATGTTAATTAATATTATTCGGTAGCAGTTCTACAGAGAATGGTTGTGTTCGTGCAATCCGACAAGTTTTGTATGATTTACATAATTTTTATTTCTTTTTAATGTAAGTAGGAACCTTTTCAATTTAATGACGACCTACTCGACGACTGATTGTTCGTATATTTTGCGTAGCGTCTATGCTTCCTCCACTGTGTGTAGTCTGCGAGTGCGGGTGAGTGACATCCGCACCTGCAGATATTACCTCATAGTGCTACTTCCAAGTTAGTCTTGCCTCTCCCGGTCAGAGTCGCCGCCGCCACCGGCGTGTGCACGTGTGCGCGTGTGCACGTGTGCGCGCGTGCACGTGTCGCACGTGTGCACGTGTGCGCGTGTCGGCAGTCGGCGGTGCGCTCGCGTGCTCACAAGTGGTGCTACAACGGCGCGCGTGTAGACGCACGAGGCTGCTATACGCGCGATCTTTTATTATTGATATACTGATTAAATTATTATTTGATTAAAAAATTGTCACCCATTAAGTGGACCATGTAATCGAACCAGTACTTCCAAATCCCTCCATTTATTTTCATTGTGAATTTTGTATAAATTATTTAGTGTAGTGCCAAACAAAACTGCGCCCGCTTCAGTGGGGGGAACTAAACTGACATGCATAGTTCAATAGTGCGAGGAGGTAAATCTAAGTCATTCCTTTGCGTAGCTTGAGCGCGTGGCTACTGGCTTGCCGTCGATCATAGATCAGAGCCGCGCTCGGGGTGACGCCGCGGCCGCCTCAACTAATTATTAAATAATTTCGCGTTGGGGATGAAGTGATTGTACATTTAGCCTGATTATATCATGACAATACTTTTCTTCCGTCGAGTGTTCATTTACAAAGAGCTGTGCGGCGTCACGCGAGCGCGGCGCCGGCGACTGTCACGTTACATTACAATCACTGCATCAGCGTGCGCGCCGCGGGGTGACGCAGGCACGCGTTGTCATTGTATCATATTCTACAAAGCCTGTACAGTATTTGAATAAAGGACGTGTCTAGAGCTATGCTTTTAGTTTTATTTTTATCTGCATCTTTTCCTAAGATATAAGCTGCGTGCTCTGACTCGAAGAAGGGGTTGATATGGAAGTGTCACTGGTAAAACTTAGTATTCGTGATATAAGTTTGTACTTTCTTAATCTTGTGACTTGATTACAAATACTGTTATTTTTTGTTCTGGCATACTTTGTCGTAACTCGGGCACGCCCACATCGGAAGTCACACTAGCTTTTAATTTTACAACAAAAAGAAACTAACGATAACGATTGCATGTTGCCCATTCAAATCACCAATGTAGTCGTGACTACATTGGTGATTTGAATGGGCAACATGCAATCTTTGTCATCATCTCGACTCTAATCTTTCTGTGCTTCGAAAACTGGTTCTCCGCGGGAATTATATATATGTTACGGCTAATACCCGAAGTGCGGCTGCACCTAGTTTTAGCCGGTTAGAACTAGGTGTAGCCACTTACTCTTGGTTAAACCTAGTACGAGCCGATTGTTTTCGGGTAAAACTAGGTCNAACTTCACTACTAGATCACTATCGCACTTAAAGATCGCTTCCGAAGTATTCGCTTGTATCGCAAATCCAATACTGACTCGGTCGCGAGTTATGCGGTCTTTAAATAGGTCAGTTAATTCCAGAACCTTCTCATGTCGAAACATCTGTAGAGAACCCTAGAAGATTCTAGCATAGAAAATACTAGAAGGTACTTGACTCTACTACTTCTATTACTCGATACGAGATGGCGCTAGTAGTAACTTATGTCGATATGTACCCTGCATTAATAATTCTAGTGCGTAACACTAAAAAAGGATAGCATTTTCTATACCTTGCTGAGGTAAATATGGGCCAAACAACCGAGACGTGTTGGCCACATAAGATACAACATTGGCAAAAACTAATCCCGAAGTTTATGTCGTTTTATCCAAGTAGTAGTTAGTACTTGAATGTATGGTCAATCGACTTGGCATCGCGGCTGAGACTTCAATACAAACCGGCCTGGGCTATAAAAAGCTAATTCCGTCATGATTCTGTTGTAAGAGAGGGACGGAGCTACTCAGGACGATGTAAGTGTGGCATATAAATTAATATTATTAGCAAAGGTTCCTATTCGTTTGAAACGCTTGCTCATTTTTTTCCCTATTTCGTAGAAGCACCATAACGTTTGTAACAACTTGTTTTCCCAAATGTCAGATTTGGGAAAACAAGGAGTTGTATTTGAATATTATCTAGGGCCAAAGTATTCATCAAGACGAATCAAAGGAACCCAAACTCGATGCGGTTACGTCGTTTTATTACGGAGATCCTATGACCACCTTCCAGCTTCATCAAAATTATCTAGTGCCAAAGTATTCATCAAGACGAATCAAAGGAACCCAAACTCGATGCACACCTCCCAGCTTCATCAAACTGGTTACCATTTAAGACCAAAGTACTCGTCAAGACGAATCATAAGAGCCCAAACTCGATGGGGTTATGTTGTTGTATGACGGAGTTCCTATAGCCACCTTCCAGCTCCATCATCAGACCCTGGATACCATCTAAAGACAAAGTAGGTACTCGTTTGCAAGTGTGATTACAGACAGACACGGGACAAGTGAAACTAAATAAAAGCTTGTTAAAAGGGAGAGAGCGAAAGCAAATTTCCGTTGTCTCACATACATAATAATATATATATATTTTTTTTAAACGTTGCTCCACACTACGAATTTCTACTGTATCGTGGTACGTTTACAAACATACAAAATCACTCGCTCAACCACTGCGCCAAAAGTGCCGTCATTTTCAGTAGTCTTTTAATTTATGGTCCTTTCATTGGCATTGTTCGTCGATTCGTTGAGCTCCTTATTTGGTTCTAAGTGGAGCTAAACGACTACTGACCAATGCTTGCACTACACAGGTCCACTCAAATCTGTGTAGTACTTTCCTCAAAATACCACTTCAGATATTAACCTACATGGTTCTCATACGATTTGACCACTACGATTGTATGAACTTTAAAAGAGACTTTGACCTCTGAGTTTGTTTCGGTGTTTCTTCTCAGGGTAGTCAACTAGGAAACACCGGCCTCATCTAGATAAAAAATGACCAAAAAAGATTGACGTGTAAAAGTGTTATGTTTAACCTACTTACAAAATAAATATCATTTATCATTTACATAGATTTCATCATATTCACGTCTACACACGTATATTATATAAGTTTTTTAACTGTATATTGCTTCAAAAATACCCGGTGTAAAGATAGGGTACCTATGTCATGGCCAGGTAATCATACTCCAGGGTGGAATAGGGTTATTATAATCCTCGTTAAATAAAAAACAAGTTTCATATAGTATATTCGTTTATTGAGTAAGGCCAANGAAATACCCGGTGTAAAGATAGGGTACCTATGTCATGGCCAGGTAATCATACTCCAGGGTGGAATAGGGTGATTATAATCCTCGTTAAATAAAAAACAAGTTTCATATAGTATATTCGTTTATTGAGTAAGGCCAAAAGGCTGGGTGCTGTACACAAGAGGCGCGCCGGCGCAGGCGCAGCGCGGTGACGGAACACGGCGTCACATAACAGAGTGAATACAATGCTCGACGACTAGGATGTTACATTATTGATTCCGCATTTTTAATAACTCTTAAAAAAAGGATATCAATTGATTTCAAAGTTCCTACCTACCTATATACCTATATTATTATTTGTTAGGTTATTTCATATTCACTCTGTAGTCACTAATAAGAAAACTCGAGAGTGTACTTTGAATAATACAAAATGTACAATAGTTCGATAAAAGGGTACTATATAATACAATTGAATACATTTAACGGACGGCCGAAATCTATAAATACTGATTTGGAACACTTCTCCACATTTACGAACAAAAATACGCAAACATAATAAGTACATAATACATAAACCGACGCAACGTTCAAAACAAAAAAGTTATCACAAAATGGAATATTTAAGTCACATAAAACAATAATTTGCTAAATATCTAAACAACGCAACGAAATCAAAATATAAAGATGAACGCTGTCGGCAGCGAGTTGAGCACGGAGTCAGTACATAGAGTACGCATCGATCTGACACTAAGTATATCATACACCTACACTACATGTACTTATCGTCTACAAGTATATGAATGTTTCTTTATCATTAAATACCGTTATATAAGTGTATAGAATTCATAAATATACAGACTTGTGTTGTAAGGCACGGACGGCTCGCCGCAGCCGGCTGCACTCTGCGCGCGCGCACGCTCGCACTACTTCACTGTACATACTATAGTGGATACATTAACCTACGATACTCGTGTAACTACTTCCAACGAAACAGCTGCCTTACTCGACGTGTCGCTCAAAGGAGAACTAATAGTGAGGCTGTACAATGTGGCTACAGAGTGCGCAACACGCGGCGTGGCGCGGCGAGTGCAGGGCTCGTGGCGGACGAGGGGCGTCTTCACTATATTGTAATTTAGAATCTTGCACGCTTTCAATACCACTTAACCTACGTCTAATACTAAAACGATACAAAACACTGATGAACGAGCGGTGAGTGCAAGCCACCGCACAGGGACCGGGAGCGATGGCGTCATTCGTGACTCACCGATAGATACGGCTCATTTATACCACCTATTGACAGTACATTCAGTTGTTAATTCACTGAATTGTTGATATCACAGTTAATGTCGACTATGCTACAACTCCTTCACTTGCGCGCACCGCTACGTTCACCAGGACTAACAGTAATATTACGCTGTTTGAGACATTCGTTATTCTATCGATATATTAAAGCTTAATACACATTAAATATTGCCATCCATCGATTAGATTGTGCCAATGGTAACATCATGTAGATCCCGGACTCTGCTCTTAGTACCGTTCATCTACTTCAGTTGTTTACTCTGTTAACTTCACATTTGTATCGATAATTACAAATCCAAAGGAGGGCTGTCAAAATTCAGGTGTATATGGAATGTAATGTGTGGAATGTTTCTCGTAACAACGAGCGTCTCAGCGGCGCAGTTACACTTACAACTACTTACGAGCGAGGCAGTGTGGAGGCCGGCAGACGGCTCAGCACCGCACACTAATAAATATTCCTTATCTACATCAGTGAATACAGTACACGGACAGTCAGTTTTGCTACAATTTATTCATCATCCACCTATTTATTACATTAAAGAAATATATTACATACTAAATATTTCATCAAATACAATGGTTAGCAAATTCATCAGATACTTATGATACAAATTCGAAATTCCTCAAAATTCAGGCACTGTATACTGTATATCAAGTAGATTGCAATATTTTGTTTTCATTACATATATTTCGTCTCGAGTCGCTCCTAAACAGAGTCGACTTGCATTATATAACTTCATATCAAAATTATCGAGCTCTTATTCTACAATTCTACATTATTAAATTATTTAAGTCTGTATTTATTAATAAATTTGTCATTTTTATAAAAAATGTACACCTGCTGAACGAAGAGCAAAACTACCGCGATGGCGCCACTGTCGCTGGAGATCAATAACTGCACTGTACAATATAATATAACATCTATATCAAAACACTAGCGTATAATATAAAACCCGTACAAAATGGAGCCAACATCTAGCGATACCACGATACCGCGCTCGCGTTGATCTCTAGCGACGTCGGTGAGGTCGCGACTGGTCTCGTTCATAAAGACTAATATAATTCGTTTATTGTGGTAAAGTTAAGTACATTGTCACGGGTGTCACCGCACGTCTTAAAGCTAATATTAAGTTAGTCACGCACACACGCACACGTCACATGCATACACGTACAGGTACAACTAGCTCACTGCGTCGCACACACTCACTCCCATCATTTGGTAGATAAGCGACGAGCTTCGTGTTTACATTCTTCTTGTATCTTCTGTTATTTTTTTTGTTCGTTTCCTATTTTCTATACTGGACCTGAAAAAAAAAAACGTTTTGGTTATCATACTTATTGAACTGGTCTGCGGAAGTCGGACAAGCAGTTGCACCATGTCAAATACTGGTATTCAGTAAAGGATGGGTAGATGTTATAAAGATGTATTATTAAATGAGGGTTTACAAAGGGGCCAACGTACCTAATAGATGAGCGGAGTGGGCCGCTATATGAGCCTCTCCTCGGGCGGCGGCTTGAGCGCGTGCTGCATCATCTCGGCGCGCGGGTTGCAGTACTCCTGGCCGGACGGCGA
>NDFZ01004242.1:37511-56496 GCA_002192655.3 Mamestra configurata
CAGCCCCTCCGAGCCCGCCGCCACCACCTGCACGCGAGACACATCACTGAGGAACTGAACTAGTTCGCTAGAACACGTTCTTACTAATATAAATCTTTCATGAACAACAGTTTCACCAAAAAGCGTTTGTACAACTAACACCAGTACCTGGGAAGAGTTGCAAGACGCTATTGGAATGTTTTACGACCTCTCGATGGCGTTCGATTGCATTAACCATGAGACGCTTTTGTTGAAATTCGAGCACTCTGGGGTTAGGAATTCATCCCTTGATTTATTTAGATCAAACACAGGCAGGTTAAAGTTCAGGTAAACGGCAAATACTCACTCCGGTCTCAAATGACAATAGGCGTTACTCAAGGCTCAATATTGGGGTCATTGCTTTTTTAGTTGACATAAATAATTTGCCGAGGAAGTGAACAAGTTGGCAAGCACACGTACCTGCTGTGAGCAGTTGTGGCCGCCCCAGCCATCCACGCAGAGACACACGTAGTCGGTGTGCGCGGCGCAGCGCTGCTCGCAGGTGCCGCCGTGCTGGCAGGGCCCGGTGCTGTTGCCGGCGCCAGGCTGGTAACACGGGTCTTGCAGCGAGCACTCGTGCCCGCAGAAGCCGGGCGTGCACAGGCATCTGGAATATCAGGCAAATGTTATTGTAAGTAAAAACGAAAACAATTTTACATGGTTACTGCCAGCCAACATTTTGCAGATTCTGCCTCTATTTTGATCCAGGGATAATGTACATCTTATGCAGGATCAGCGGTACTACGCGGTGCATTTTCTCTATGAAGTGGCGAGCTTATTCCATCATCTTTCACACGGTCTGCCGTACCAACACTCACATGTAGGATCCGTTGAGGTTGCGGCACTCGCCGGGCCCGCAGCTGACGAGCCCGGCGCGGCACTCGTCCACGTCCTCCTCGCAGCGCGTGCCCGTCCAGCCTGGAAAAACGCGGACAGAACGGTTTACAACAAACTTCATTAAACGTATCACTAAGTCCTGTGACTAACTAGTTTGTGGTAATGCAATGACCTCAATGCACTGGAACTATAAAAGATTTAGCCATGAACCGTGGTGATAGGTCTGTTCCCTCAAACTATTTCTTAAGCACTATAACTGTGGATGCTCAGGTACCAATATGTCGGCGATATCCTGGTTTTTTTTGATATTTCGGTATCGTTGATATTTTTTACCGTTTACCGTGTGTGTGTGTGTGTGTGAGAGACTGACTAGGACATAACTACGTCCTAGACCTAATTAGTAAGTCTTATAATCTGTATATGCCTATAAACTAAACCTTAGCATCATTTATGGATATGTGGTGACTAATATTTTAGGTACATCCGTATAGCTTCACACCTGTTGACCTCAAATCTGCATATTAAGGTTACGTATAAAATATACGTATACTTTAATAGTTAAGGTTACTGTTATCACGAGTTCTAATTGTATCGCAGTGATAACGTTATCAGCTAACAATGTTAAGGTTCTCTCGCACAGACATACCGATCTCCTTCGAAAAAAACAATAATGGTATCAAGAGTAAGAATGGTTCGGTACAATACAAATNCACTATTTCTTAAGCACTATAACTGTGATGCTCAGGTACCAATATGTCGGCGATATCCTGGTTTTTCTGATATTTCGGTATCGTTGATATTTTTTACCGTTTACCGTGTGTGTGTGTGAGACGGTCTGGGACATAACTACGTCCTAGACCTAATTAGTAAGTCTTATAATCTGTATATGCCTATAAACTAAACCTTAGCATCATTTATGGATATGTGGTGACTAATATTTTAGGTACATCCGTATAGCTTCACACCTGTTGACCTCAAATCTGCATATTAAGGTTACGTATAAAATATACGTATACTTTAATAGTTAAGGTTACTGTTATCACGAGTTCTAATTGTATCGCAGTGATAACGTTATCAGCTAACAATGTTAAGGTTCTCTCGCACAGACATACCGATCTCCTTCGGCGGCAAAAATGCCGTCGAAAAAAACAATAATGGTATCAAGAGTAAGAATGGTTCGGTACAATGCAAATGATTGTGATAGTAAAATAATAAGTGAGGTCACTGCACCTCACTGGTTGGAACACTTGGAACCTATTTTTGTTTACATATTTTTATAAGGAAAACGTATAACAATCGTAGGAGTACCTTCGTCAGCACATATCTGGACTTTCTATAACATACTTTTAAATGAGTCATTTATATTATTACTAGCTTTGCCCGCGACTTCGTACGCGCATATCTCGATTTTTCCCGTTCCCGTAGGAATTTCGGGAAATCTTCTGCTCCCCTGCAACCTACATGCCAAATTTCAGCTTTTTACGACCAGTAGTTTCGGCTGTGCCTTGTCTGTCAGTCAGTCACTCAGCAACGGAAGAATTTCATATCTACTTAAGGATTTCCGTTTACGGTACGTATCCCTTATTTATAAAATATACTAGCACTTCACCCTCGATTTCGTCCTCGCGGATTAAGTAGATATTCTACGAAATTCAACGTCCACTTCAAAGGTTAGTTTTGGAAAATAAATCACAACGATTTTCATTAAGGACTCAGGCTTTTTGCTGCTGAGACCACCTGATCAGCGCAACTGTCGTGCCCTTCACCCCACCCACAGCCAGGGGTTGATTTTAGAAAAATTCAAAAACACGTATTTTTTTTTTAAATTGTCAAGATTGCTATGGCATGGTTAAGGGGAGGATATTATGGCTAGGGGGAGTTTCAACTTTATCGGACCAAGCTTTAAGATTTTTCCATAAAAACTTTAACACCCTCTGAACTCATTGGAGGGTCGTTTTGAAAAACGTATTATGATATCGTTTGTTATTCATTTAGGTCAATATTCGTGCCAAGTTTCAAATTTATAAAACCAAGGAAAAAGATTTTTCTATACAAACTTGAGCACCTACAAAATCGTCTTTTGGAATAGTTCTAAAAAACAATTGATGACTAACTTTATTATTAACTAAGGTCAGTATCTGTTACCAAGTTACGTTTATAAACCAAAGAAATAAGATTTTTTATATAAACTTTTTTTACGGAGGGAGTTTCCTAAAATCCTTTCTTAGCAGACGTCTCCTACTCATAATCTACATCCACGCCAAATTTTATCTTCATAGGTTCAGTAGTTTTCAGGATTTCGTGATTAATCAGTACGTGAATGAGTGAGTGAGTGAGTGACCTTTCGCTTTTATTTATATAGATTTTATAAAACTGGTAATTCATCTGGAAACGAACCGTGGACCTCGGAAGCGTAGCAGTCAAAGCACTAACGACAGCTTGAGCATTGATGCGGAATCATTTCAAAATTTTTTGTTAACCAGAAACAAATCTACAACAAATAGTGGCAATGAGAAGACCATGAAACTATCCGCAGGGTCGCTTTTTATATATAACAACGTCTTGATGTAGATCTGTGGCTAAAAAACCGCTTCCTCCGTAAGATCACGGATCCCTCTACATGTCCGCAATGAGACTACATTAAGACCTCAAATTGCCCACCATAGAGCAGTTCATAAAACGCATTACCAAGCGTTTCTTCGACCCTGCTGTCAAACACCGCAACTCCCTCATCGCATCGGCTGTCCGATACCAACCCTCCCGCGTCTCCCAGATCCGCCGACCGAGCCACACCCTAGTCATCCCCGATGACTCCACCACCCTCCTCCAAGAGGGCCGTAGAGGGACAAGCACACTGCGCAAATCAAGATCGCCGTCCTTCCACCCTCGCCACCGAGGCTCACCGCGACGTCCCCGTCAATGCCCACCCCGATCCTTGCTCGAGCCAGCCTGCGCCGCTGAGCCTGTAGTCTTAAACTCGCCCCTAAATAATAATCCTAGTTCGATCCAGCCCGTCCCTAGCTATCCTCCTCCCGGCGACACCATAAGCCGAGGTCCGAACCCCACAGGGGCTGCCTTTAGCGTGTAGTCGCTTTTTTGTAAGTTTTTATTAAGCACTGGCTGGGCTTTAATATTTATATTAAGGCCTCCACAGGCAAGTCCGATTTAGCAGTTGACAACGCCTCTTTGGTTAAACTACGAGAGGCGGGAGTCATAAAAAAAAGATCTGTGGCTATATTTATTGACTGTCAGCGTTTTTTCTTTTTAGATAACTAACTTATTTAACGTATTTTAATTTGTGACATTTTATAGACGAAAGTTAGTTATTTACCGTATACTCATTTTAATTTGTGACTTTATATTTTTGCGTACCTATATGGTAGAACACAGTGACTACGTGAATGCGTAGTCTTGGAATGTATTTGATGCACTGTGTTCTGCAATAAATATTTAATTCATTTAATTTGTTGAGACATGCAGCTGGCCATATTCTTCATCTACTGTGGGTGGTTTTCTCTGAATTAAATACAATCTATATCTATACATATTATTAAATCGTAGACTTGCCTTGTCTGTACGTTGAATATTTTTGCATAAAATAACTGAGAATCGTTAGGAAAAAGATAACACTTTTTTTGGCATTTTTTTAAGAGTTATGACGGCCGCCATGTCCCACGCACAATGGTCCAACATCAGGACTAAGTGCGGAAGCCATACCCCAATAGATAGATAGATAGAAGAGTTATATCCAGTTATATATTTAGCGTTTATTTCATCAAAATCGCCCCACACAATCAATAAATATTGAATTTTTAAGTTTAGTAAGAAACTTTATATAGCGCTTAGCGTCGCGCTGATTGAGTCCTACACGCATCATGCAAAAAGTAAAAAACCAATATTGATAAGTTTTATACATTACAAATTTGCGTAACTCTGAGTACAACTTGGTTGTTGTTTCGTCGCAATCGGTCGCTAATTAAAAAGTGTTCAAGAAGAAATTAATTTTTGGGATGCAGGTATACGCTGTGCCATTTATTGAGCAAAGATAATGAACCTAACAAAGGTAAGAAGACTAATGAATGCACAATAATAACACAAACATATATTGCTGAGGTATTTGTAGAACTTTTAAATTAAATTAAATGTGTACCTAATGCTCCTTGACTTTGTTATAAATGTTGCTTTTCATATTTCATATTTTGACATTAAATGTACCTATGTTTTTTTTTTTTTTTAGAATATTGCTAGGGACTTTGTTCTGTTTAAATATGTAAAGCAAGTTTTAATTTTATAATGATTGAATTATGTTGCTTTTTATTGTGTACCTGCTGTGTAAATATTTCGACACAGATTTATTTTTGTTAAGAAATAAATAACTTGAACTAACTTGAACGTGAACTTTAAAATGTATCAAGAGAAAAGTGAACATTTTAATGTTTTCTTTATTTAACGTTGTATGTATGCTTCTAGGCTAAATAAATTGATTGACAGTTTAACTTCATTGTCGATAAATGGCATTGTTAATTTGATTTAATTATCCGAATTGCAGTGTTAAGATTCTCCGCGCAGGAATGTCGTTCGCCTAAGTTTTTCCATGCACGATTATTTTGCAAAAAATAAATTGGTAGGAATAGCGATTCTTTCTGAGAAAGATCGATCAATCGATCAATTCGGATCGACATCTCATCATCTTCCTGCCGTTATACCCCATATTACTAAGGGTTGGCGCTTTTGTTCTCCCACTATGTCGAGTTTATTTGGAAGAGTTTTTAGTGCATCCGTAGACTGTTTTAGTTACATTAGTTAGTTTATGGTGCACACGGTCTATATGATGGACGAATTTTTGGCATTAATGTGCTTTATGGTAAAAACTTAAATTATTTGCGATAAACTGAATATAGGTACAAACTGCAGGGTTCTAACCCTGGGCACAGATTACAAATTTGTTTATTTTTTTCATTTCCTTTATCCGCAACGAAGAGGTGAAGGAATCAAATAAATGAAAGTAAAATTCATTTATTTCAGGCAAAGCGATTTCACGAGTTTTTAAAAAAATAAGTGAAAAGCTTATAATTCTCAAAATGATTTTGTGCTTTTTTTTACGTGAAGCGACCTCCACAACCCAGTAACTGAGTAACACGGTACTTCTTGGGAAGACTGGTGTCACATTTTCTGGCTTCTGCCAATCCGTAACGTTACACATGACAGCCGGGACCAACGACTCAACGTGTTTTCCGAGGCACGGAGGAGTCTCGGTTTATTAAGATGGTCACCCATCTATAGGCCGAGTTCGGCAAGCGTTGCTTAGCTTTAAGATCGACCCATGCGGCTGTTATTATTAAGCCACGAGCTCCTTATTCAATCAGTATCCTCATTCTGAGGAATGGCCAGTACAAAAAATAGATTTAAAAATCTTCGATTTTCGATGACAATTCGCCACTGGGACTCGAACTTGGGCCCATCTAGCAACCCTATAAAACGGTTTTAATTTATAATGGAAACCATTATTTCATTAATCAGTGTTCTATATTATGCAATTTTCACTGAAACTCCAAGACAATTTTGTTTTGGATTTGAATGAAGACTGATTGAAAAAAAAAATACTTGACAAATCAAGTAATTTTTTTCATCATAATAATCATAGTGATGATGAATCATAATAATTGATTCATCACTTCTTTTGTTTCGTAGTTTGGAGCCAAGCACCATTCGTTCGATAGTCTTGTTTTGTTGAGTTTGATTCGACGTACCAGAGGATACTTGGGCTGGTGGGCATTTTAAACGGAAGTGGTTACACAGTCAATGCCCAGCATTACCCACTTCTTATTTTCTTAATTCTGAGAGGGGTCTGGTTATTTAATGTATTAACAGTATGTAAATTTTTCCGACATTCACGCGAACAAAGTTGCGGGCATACCTAGTACTAAATACATACTAAAAGCTGTATATTATTTTTATGAATAAAAAGTTGGTGTCCTTCCTCGTAATTTCCAACATTTGTAAACAGTTACGCGTGACGCAGGAGGAAAATCATAAGCAATGCACTACATAGAGTACCAAGGAATACATTATTATTATGAGCCTGTATGTAAAGAAAGCCTGTACATCTTTGAACTGCAGGGCAAATGCCTCTCTTCTCTCCTTCCAATTTCTTCGGTCTTCTGCAATTTTGGGCCAGTCCTTTGACGAGTGTAGCTTATTTCGCCATCTCTTTCTGGGCCTGCCGCGATGTCGTTTCCTTGCTTTCCTTTGGGATCCACTGCGTAGTAATATTTGCCCATTGCTCCTCCGACATGCGGCAGATATGACCAGCCCAGATCCACTTTGACATCGCAGCTGTGTGGCCAACGTCCGCTATTTATGTTTTGGAACGAAGTGTTTCGAATGCGATCTGTGAGTTTGAAAGCCAGTATACTTCGTTCCATAGCTCGTTGGCAGACTCCTTGTGCGGGATTTTGACGATTGGTGAGAGACCATGTTTGCGCTCCATAAGTGAGGGTGGGAACAATGCACGTGTCTATGAGCTTCCGTTTAAGTGAAAGAGGGAGAGGTCTCTTAATTAAGTGCTTCATCCACCAATAGCTGTTCCAGGCATTCCCGAAGCATCAGGCCACTTCTTTATCTTGTCTTGCCTGGAAAAAGTCTATTTGGTCGAGGCAAATGTATTCATGGATATATTCAATCTCCACACCCCCAATTTCTATGCGGCGGTTGGTGCTGTTTGTCATCAGCTTCGTTTTGGTCATATTCATCGAAAGTCCGACTTAAACACTGGCATTGCTTAGTTGCTCGAGCATGAGGCCTAACTCAGCCGCTGAGGAGGCAGAGAGGACGATATCGTCGGCGAAACGTAGATTGAATAATCTCTTTCAGCCGACGACAATTCCCTTGTCTTGCCAGTGTAGATGTAATTCTTGGAAGATTTCTTCGAGAGTGGTGGTGGTGGTGGAAGAGCTTGGGAGATGAGGGGTCTCCTTGTTTTACTCCTATCTGAATANCTTGGAAGATTTCTTCTAAAGTGGTGGTGGTGGTGGAAGAGCTTGGGAGATGAGGGGTCTCCTTGTTTTACTCCTATCTGAATAGAGAAAGTAGGCCCGGTGGTACATGTGCATATGGATCTTGTGTTTTTTGAGCGCAGAGAATATAGCATCGTGGGCTAAACTATCGAAAGCCTTTGAGTAATCCTCAAACGCGAGAAACAAAGGCAGATTATGCTCTTGGTGTTTTTCATAGTAATATAAGCTTATAGTAGCTGTTTAGTTACTGATATTGAAACCCACGTATACATTCTGAAACATTAGTGTATAATACTTTCTTTGTTTCCGATTCCTTTTCATTCTAATCTGTTGTGTGTCAAATGTCATGTTATCTCACATGATGGATTTGTGTTATTTTGGTGGCGAGCACACATGCTGAGATGAGTGTTTGTTACTCGTTTCACTTACTTAACCCTAGAACCCGTTGTTTCGACGTGGCTTATTTAGTTTGATTTAATATTGTTTTATGCTTGAGTTTGTCTAATTATGCTGGCATAATGGAGTGTGCTAGCTTACAAGTAGCGAATAGGTTATTTAGTGTTAGGTTTTACGTGTTACCTTTTTTGTATTGTTTTCTTTGTAAGAATACTTTGCATACTATTGTATAAATGCTAGTTCTTCTAACTCAACAGACAGATGTATTGACAGATTATTGGGGAGTTTGTTGCGCCACTTCTTCTTCCCAGCTAAAACACTAGGAAATGGTGAAGGGCGGACGTTTTGGGGGACTGTCTTTATGTAGAACTTTGACGTTCAAAAAGTGCTGGCACTCAGCCTAATTTAAATGAATGATTTTTGATTTGATTTGATTGATCATTCGTAGCTGGAGACGTGGGTCGCTCTTTTATACGATAGGTTTATATTTTCGAAAATAGCGCACTAAACCTGGCAAAGAGTGTTTCCTGAAAGATGTTGGGGACCACTGAGTTGATTGAACAGATGACCGCCATGTCGCGAGTCTCAAATTAGTAAAACGCGGTACGTCGATGTGACGTAGGTTATCTTTCTAGGGTTAAAGTTGTATCTTTCCAAAAACATCTTTCAACGACTGACGGTGAGGCAATCTTTAGCATAATGATGCTATAAAATGAAAGGGTCGTATTATTTGTCCCACCTTCCGCACCTATTGTTTAGAATGCTGGGCATCCTTCTACCGATCACTATATGTAACTAGTTACCCATTCCTTGGATGTATTGCGCGCCGCGCGGGAACGGACCCGGTGACACATTCTGTTTATCTAGTCTAAGCCACTAGCACGCAAGAAACAATGCAGTGATATCACACCCGGTGTGTTGTCATCAATCTCACAAGTGCTACGACTTGTTGGACGCTCAAATATTTCTACATAATTTCTTCTGTTTCTAGTGAAAGGTAAACACGGTTATCAACTACAAGTGTTATACAATACCTAGCAAGACGATAACCAGCAGTCTGATCATCATCTCTGCAACACTATCATCATCACACACTGTCACTGCTGTCTGATCACATCACACGCCACTCGCGAGGTATTGTTAATATCAATTAGCTAAGTACACACGTCTGGCGGCATGCTCGCGAGCGAGTAGCCTCGCCTGTGCGCTCGGGACGACACTGATTCACAAAGTGTGACGCGCGCGATTTTCCTGCATCTGCCGATACCGACCAAGTAATATAGTGAGGACGTTCCATTGTAATACTATTAATTAATTATTGAGCGAGACTCGCTCCCGCCTATGAGACGCTCCGATTGACTGACAGTGTACTCGGTGAATAATATACATACATTATAGTCAAATGTATGTTGTTCTAATAAATTTCCTTACACATAGTTGTGTGCAATCTTTTGATAATGTTATCAACTTCCTGTATTAGTACGTAAATGACTTATAATCTTAATGTCAGTATGTATAATGTTCCTCTGATTTCAGTGAATAATGGAACGGAAATATTACAAGGATTCACGAGGAAATCAATTACTCGTTTATACCGCCATCTAGCTATAAATGTATTGTAGCTAGTTCGCGGTATTAACGAGGACATCTGTGAATCATGAAGATGTTGCGCATACAACCGCTTTGTGCCTCGGCTGGGCGTCTTAAAAATAATGTAATGATGATATTTCAATAAGCAGGTGTTTGTCCGTCGGAGAAAAGTTTGCGAACCGCTGTCTATATTATCAGTTATCAGCGCTTATCAGCGCGGTGGATTGCCGGCGATCGTCGCGGCGATAAGATACGCGAGCACAGGTGTAGGTGACCACACACACGGGCACTCAGGCGCCTTGTGCGTACGTGTGCGGCCATACTGGGAACTGTGATAGTGGAACATCACATCACTGATACCAATATTTGGAGCATGTCCTACATTCAATAACAAACACTCCCCACGAAACATGCTTTCACTTTTTTGATAATTTAGGAACTTATCTAGAATACATATTGACTCGAACATTATAAACACAAGTTTTATTGATTGATTTTAACAGCAGGGACTATGATTTGCTAATTAATAAGTGTCGCGCATATGTTAAATACTGCGAGAGAACAAACGCGAGTGACGTCATGGCCCAACTCACTGAGTCGTGTCGATGTGTTAGTATGAACGGCGCGGGCGCACTGCCTTATACGTAATGTTGAATACTTAACGTGCGGGTCGGGGTTTTCCAATTACCAACTGTACACTCTTAGTTATAAACTACCTTTTCGTTTTCATAAAGTTGACTACTCTATGAAAACGAAAAGGTAGTTTATAAGTCATATTCATTCCAGCTTGGAGATGATTTTCACTAAAGTGAAAATCATCTCCAAGCTGGAATGAATATGAATGAATAGCCACATTTATGTTAACTGCAGTTATTGTTTTGTTGCATTACTTATTGTATACAATTTATTTCGGACTAGCACGTCGCCCGCGACTGCATTTGCGTGGATTCCTCACTCTGCGAAATTCAAGATTCCTTTAAAGGGTAGTTTTGTAAAATTCAGTAAAAACTCCCCCTTTAAAACTTGATCAAACCTTTCGGGGTTGATTTTCAAAAATACGTAATTGTTTTTTTTATTATTCTTGTCGAATTTCAACTTAGGTAATCGTTCTAAAAATAATAATGTTTAACCTTTTACATATTTACTAGCTTTAGCCCGCGACTTCGTACGCGCATACGTACGAAGTTCTCTCTTCGTTCCCGTAACAGTTTGGGGAAGTGTTATTATTATAATTTGGATGCGACGAATAACGCGGTCTAGTTCCTACCGGGCGGCGCGGCGTTTCCATTAACTTTGACATAACTATAATAGTTGGACGTATGGTAACGCGATTGCTTTTGTAGGTATTGATGTGTTCTATAAAGGTGTGTGTGTATACATTATTTTTTCATATTTTGAATAGTTTTCGCAGCGCGCGGGATGTAACTCATGTCATAATTATGTCATTTTAGAACGTCTTGATTACGTTTCTGGATTTTTTAAGGGATCCAATTTAATTATTAAATAAATAATATCCTTTATTACTCGGTGATAATGAACTCAATTAACGGAAGAGTCTATGGAAACTATATCATACAAGAAGAAATATAAGGTGAGCTGTACATACCCGTGCCTTCACAGTCGCACAGGTAGGTGCCGGTGGCGTCCAGACAGCGGCCGCCGTGCAGGCAGGCGGCGCCCCCGGCCTCCGCGCACTCGTCACGCTCCGTCTCGCAGTGGCGGCCGGAGTACCCGGCGGCGCACACGCACATCGCCGTCTGCACAACGAACACTATGATCTCAACACGCGGGCGCTGCGGGGAGTAGCGCGGTCTACCGGTCGTGTACCGGCGACGCATCACTGTGTCGCCCTGCGGCATCGCTCTGCACCGTATATTCGATTCGATACCTCTCACAAAGATTTGTACCTTATCACAGGATAAGGTACAAATCTTAATGAAAAAAAAAATCGTGTTAGACTACTATTAATGACTACAGAGTCATTAATAGTAGTCTAACTCTTATACACGTTTTTTTTATAACACTAATGTTTTAATACCTAATTATGTGCAGTTTCATACACTTCGTTATCTTATCCCATCACAATAGTAGTTTATGATACTGTCACATAACAAAGGTTTTTTAAAATAAGAGTGTGAATTAATTAGCCGTGCCGCAGGCTAGGTTTATAATTAGTATTTACGAATGATATATGTTCTGTTTAATAAAAAACAACACACAATCACACGTCAATCAATTTGAGCGTGCCCGTGCAGGAAGGAAGTCGACGAAGGAAGATTCTGTTTTTTTTTATTTTCAAACATGCCAGTTTTAGTCGTCGTGATGTTTTTCTACACTGTTCTCAAAAATATATTTAGGAAGATGATGATGCCATACCTTGGTGTCGTTGACGCACTTGCCGTGCACGCAGGGCTGCACGTCGCAGAAGGCGTGCTCGCAGTACACGCCCTCGAAGCCCTCGCTGCACACGCACGTGAAGTTGTTGCCAGTGGGCGGGTCTGGTGGAAGTGACCGTTCATAGCATTGGTAGCGTTCGCATGGCTCCAAATTTACGGTGGAGGATACCAAAAGGTAATTCAAAAATCCTCAAAATTATTACTTGTGTTTTAGTATTAAAGTACAGATTTTTTAATGCACACTAAAATCGAAAGGTGTAAGCGAGAGTATTTTTTTCGTGTGTAAAATAAAGGATTTTTTTAAATTTATTTATGTAACTGTGATTTTACTGTCAGAATGGGTTACAATTAGATTGTGTGTGCTTACCAGGTTCAACGTCCTTGCAGTCCACAGCAGCGGGCGCACAGGGGCGGTGCGCACAGCTGCGGTCGCGCGGGGAGGCGCACGTGGGCCCGCGCCACTGCGCCGCGCACGCGCAGCTGAACGTGCCCGCCGCGTCCGTGCACGTGCCGCCGTGCAGGCACGGCGCCGACGCGCACTCGTCGATGTCGCGCTCGCAACTAGCGGGGGGAGGGGACGTTATACCACAAAAATAGATAACTGGATACAACTTGCAAAAACTTGAGCTGCAAAAAGATCGTCCTTGCAACTACAGAACACAGGTGAAAGGCAAAGTCGAAAGGCAAAAGTTTTTTTTTAAATGGACGTGCGATGGACCCAGTCCGACCGCACAACAACTGTAGACAAATTTTTATGAGCAGCAAAAATTAGTAGGTACAAAATAAACTTACAAGTCCCCGTCGAAGCCTACAGGACAGATGCAGGTGTAGGCGGCAATGCCATCTTTGCAGGTGGCGCCGTTTTGGCACTGGTGTGACGCGCACTCGTCTACGTCGATCTACAACAACACATTAATGTTACACGTCTGTGTGCATAACAAAACTGACGTCATCGCCATGGGCGCGCTTACCATGTAGACAAACAGGCAAAGCCTACCCTACCACAACAACGGATAAATGAAACAAATGCATTTATTACAACTATGTAATAAAATAAAACAAAAATATTAAATTAAATAATTCATAGCTCCTAGTAAAATGCTTCTAGCAACTTGTCCCGCCCGTGTGACGTAACTTACTCTATTAATGTACTACGAGACGCTCCTTAGGCAGAATTTCGATTAGCCTACATGTCATTCATAAATTTATGCATGTGTGTTCATATTTTCGTGTGTAAAGGAGCCGGCCACCGCGTGTCGTGATTGGCTACGCCACAAAGTTTGAATGAATGAAAGAGAAGCACTTAGCAGTGTGTGTTGCCAATATTTTATCGAAATCTTTTGAACGAGTTCCTGAAACAAAACGCTTTTTTAATCTAAAATCAATTGCGGTTTTCTTTCACATTAGTACGAAACGAATGGCGTATTTTAACGACTTTACCGCTATGAAAAAGCTGCTTCGTGTCTCCGAAACTAGGTGGACATATCACTTGCGCACGTTAAATATAATTAATAACGAGTATACACACCTCGTTCAGTTGTTTGAGGATATGAATGAGAATACACAACACTGGGATGGTGATACATTGTCACAATTCACTTCTTTTCTATTAAAACATGAAATAATTTGCAGCGCATCGGCAGAACGTTCATTTTCGTCCTTAAAACGTATACACACCTATTTAAGAAATACACAAAGTCAGCAACGACTCACAAATCTTTCTTTAATTTCTATAGAAAAAGAATTAATGGTCGAACTACGACGCAAGCCTACTTTTTATGATGAGGTCTTGAAATAATATTTCAAAAAGGATAGGCGAGTCGATTTATTTTATAAATGAGTATAATTAAAAAAAATTCGCAAATTGCAAACTTTTGGTTATCTTACTAAATATATTTATTTATACTAAGCTCACCAACAGCACTGTTACTTATAATTCAAATAAAATTACATTCAAAATCGGCATTTCAGTAACCATGCAAATGACAGGTATGCATGACATTAAACATAATGAATATTAGAGACAAAAAGAAAAACTAAAAACTGCGTCCAGTTTACCTAAATCCTGAAACCTACAAAAATAAAACAATTTATATATGTATATACATGCGATGCGAGTCACATGAAAATATCCAATGTGCAATTTGCAAGTTTCTTGTTTTGTAACTAAAACTCACTTGGAAAGGCACAGCACAACACGCAGCCCACGCCGGCGGCTGAGCCGTACGGGTGACATCACCTGGTCACACTGCGCTGCTGACATACCTGGCAGAAGTCCCCGGCGTACCCGGGCGGGCAGGCGCAGGCGTAGGACGAGCGCACGTCGGCGCAGTGGCCGCCCGCCGCGCAGTCGCGCTCCAGGCACAGCACGCAGCCCACGCCGGCGGCTGAGCCGTACGGGTGACATCACCTGGTCACACTGCGCTGCTGACATACCTGGCAGAAGTCCCCGGCGTACCCGGGCGGGCAGGCGCAGGCGTAGGACGAGCGCACGTCGGCGCAGTGGCCGCCCGCCGCGCAGTCGCGCTCCAGGCACAGCACGCAGCCCACGCCGGCGGCTGAGCCGTACGGGTGACATCACCTGGTCACACTGCGCTGCTGACATACCTGGCAGAAGTCCCCGGCGTACCCGGGCGGGCAGGCGCAGGCGTAGGACGAGCGCACGTCGGCGCAGTGGCCGCCCGCCGCGCAGTCGCGCTCCAGGCACAGCACGCAGCCCACGCCGGCGGCTGAGCCGTACGGGTGACATCACCTGGTCACACTGCGCTGCTGACATACCTGGCAGAAGTCCCCGGCGTACCCGGGCGGGCAGGCGCAGGCGTAGGACGAGCGCACGTCGGCGCAGTGGCCGCCCGCCGCGCAGTCGCGCTCCAGGCACAGCACGCAGCCCACGCCGGCGGCTGAGCCGTACGGGTGACATCACCTGGTCACACTGCGCTGCTGACATACCTGGCAGAAGTCCCCGGCGTACCCGGGCGGGCAGGCGCAGGCGTAGGACGAGCGCACGTCGGCGCAGTGGCCGCCCGCCGCGCAGTCGCGCTCCAGGCACAGCACGCAGCCCACGCCGGCGGCTGAGCCGTACGGGTGACATCACCTGGTCACACTGCGCTGCTGACATACCTGGCAGAAGTCCCCGGCGTACCCGGGCGGGCAGGCGCAGGCGTAGGACGAGCGCACGTCGGCGCAGTGGCCGCCCGCCGCGCAGTCGCGCTCCAGGCACAGCACGCAGCCCACGCCGGCGGCTGAGCCGTACGGGTGACATCACCTGGTCACACTGCGCTGCTGACATACCTGGCAGAAGTCCCCGGCGTACCCGGGCGGGCAGGCGCAGGCGTAGGACGAGCGCACGTCGGCGCAGTGGCCGCCCGCCGCGCAGTCGCGCTCCAGGCACAGCACGCAGCCCACGCCGGCGGCTGAGCCGTACGGGTGACATCACCTGGTCACACTGCGCTGCTGACATACCTGGCAGAAGTCCCCGGCGTACCCGGGCGGGCAGGCGCAGGCGTAGGACGAGCGCACGTCGGCGCAGTGGCCGCCCGCCGCGCAGTCGCGCTCCAGGCACAGCACGCAGCCCACGCCGGCGGCTGAGCCGTACGGGTGACATCACCTGGTCACACTGCGCTGCTGACATACCTGGCAGAAGTCCCCGGCGTACCCGGGCGGGCAGGCGCAGGCGTAGGACGAGCGCACGTCGGCGCAGTGGCCGCCCGCCGCGCAGTCGCGCTCCAGGCACAGCACGCAGCCCACGCCGGCGGCTGAGCCGTACGGGTGACATCACCTGGTCACACTGCGCTGCTGACATACCTGGCAGAAGTCCCCGGCGTACCCGGGCGGGCAGGCGCAGGCGTAGGACGAGCGCACGTCGGCGCAGTGGCCGCCCGCCGCGCAGTCGCGCTCCAGGCACAGCACGCAGCCCACGCCGGCGGCTGAGCCGTACGGGTGACATCACCTGGTCACACTGCGCTGCTGACATACCTGGCAGAAGTCCCCGGCGTACCCGGGCGGGCAGGCGCAGGCGTAGGACGAGCGCACGTCGGCGCAGTGGCCGCCCGCCGCGCAGTCGCGCTCCAGGCACAGCACGCAGCCCACGCCGGCGGCTGAGCCGTACGGGTGACATCACCTGGTCACACTGCGCTGCTGACATACCTGGCAGAAGTCCCCGGCGTACCCGGGCGGGCAGGCGCAGGCGTAGGACGAGCGCACGTCGGCGCAGTGGCCGCCCGCCGCGCAGTCGCGCTCCAGGCACAGCACGCAGCCCACGCCGGCGGCTGAGCCGTACGGGTGACATCACCTGGTCACACTGCGCTGCTGACATACCTGGCAGAAGTCCCCGGCGTACCCGGGCGGGCAGGCGCAGGCGTAGGACGAGCGCACGTCGGCGCAGTGGCCGCCCGCCGCGCAGTCGCGCTCCAGGCACAGCACGCAGCCCACGCCGGCGGCTGAGCCGTACGGGTGACATCACCTGGTCACACTGCGCTGCTGACATACCTGGCAGAAGTCCCCGGCGTACCCGGGCGGGCAGGCGCAGGCGTAGGACGAGCGCACGTCGGCGCAGTGGCCGCCCGCCGCGCAGTCGCGCTCCAGGCACAGCACGCAGCCCACGCCGGCGGCTGAGCCGTACGGGTGACATCACCTGGTCACACTGCGCTGCTGACATACCTGGCAGAAGTCCCCGGCGTACCCGGGCGGGCAGGCGCAGGCGTAGGACGAGCGCACGTCGGCGCAGTGGCCGCCCGCCGCGCAGTCGCGCTCCAGGCACAGCACGCAGCCCACGCCGGCGGCTGAGCCGTACGGGTGACATCACCTGGTCACACTGCGCTGCTGACATACCTGGCAGAAGTCCCCGGCGTACCCGGGCGGGCAGGCGCAGGCGTAGGACGAGCGCACGTCGGCGCAGTGGCCGCCCGCCGCGCAGTCGCGCTCCAGGCACAGCACGCAGCCCACGCCGGCGGCTGAGCCGTACGGGTGACATCACCTGGTCACACTGCGCTGCTGACATACCTGGCAGAAGTCCCCGGCGTACCCGGGCGGGCAGGCGCAGGCGTAGGACGAGCGCACGTCGGCGCAGTGGCCGCCCGCCGCGCAGTCGCGCTCCAGGCACAGCACGCAGCCCACGCCGGCGGCTGAGCCGTACGGGTGACATCACCTGGTCACACTGCGCTGCTGACATACCTGGCAGAAGTCCCCGGCGTACCCGGGCGGGCAGGCGCAGGCGNCTTTGCATACACTTTTATATATTTTTAAATATTTTGCAACATACTTATGAAAACTTGTATTATTCATATGCTGCTTTAGGCCATACAGTTCATATAGCTTTTCCCTGCTTATACGAATGCCTGGAGTTGCCCAATCGCTAAATAAGAACTTAGTGCAAATACTTTTAGACTTAAGAGGAAAAGTGTCATTAATTGCGTGTTTAATATAGAAAAAAACTCGGCATAGAACTCATTAGACTCGGCATAGAACTCATTAGGGTCGTCTATGTTATTAAAACTATGAGCACCTAGTTTACTAGTCAAAGTATTGTTAGCAGTTTAGCGGCATCAATGCCTGCCTGGATGATTTAGCCACATGAAAAACAAAGAAGCGACATTTTTACGGCAACAAAAAGAACCGCAGTGCCATTTACGACGAACTAACAACGAAATCCTGCATCGCGCAAGCAAAGTTTTCCGTGCGATTTGAACATATAATTGTATATTGGGCAGTTGCCCACCAGACACAACAATCGTCTGGCAGGTGGATCCTCCCATTTTCAGAGGAGGTGTGCGGGACTCTATGTACCGCATCCCTCTATATCACCAGTCGGTTGTCAACAAGGCGACCCTCTTGGGCCAGTAATATTCAGTTTGGCAATAAATACCATAAATAGGCAGCTAAATTCTAAATTCAATGTTTGGTATTTGGATGGCGGTAGCCTAACTTCAGAAGCTGATATAGACACAGTCCTTAAAGATTTTTATTTTTTGATGGATAAGGTTCAATCGGAGTAGAACTCAACCTTTCCAAATGCGAAATTTACCTCCCCCAAACGACTGACTGGCAGACTAATTTAGCAAAATTTAACACTTAGCTCCGAATATCAAAATCACTGATAGAACTTCTCTTCACCTCCTGGGCTACCCAATTTTTGATGAATCGTTTCCATCATTAATTGAGCAGAAAACATAAAAATTTAAGTATGTCTCGGTTTGTATTTTCAAAATTAAAATGCATTCGGCCTTTTCACTTATTCGATGCTGTTGCTTTGGACCAAAATACACATATAGACTTAACTCCTCCTTTTGGAAAAGTAGACCAAATGATTAGAAACACACTTTCTTCAATCCTCAATGTGGCTTTGGACGACCGAGCATAGGCACACTTCCCGTTCGCATGGGTGGCCTCGGCGTCCGCAAAATTTCGAGTATAAGTCTACCGGCCATCCTCTCCTCGGTCCACAGTGCTGATACATTAACCGGGGACATTTTATCATCCTCCCTGGTTGCTTTAGAGGTTTCGTGTTTGACCGATGCGTTGAACGATTGGAAAATGGCTTGTCCCAACACGGATTTACCCGACAACCTCCCAGAGACGATGGGATGAAGTACCGCTCTGCATTATTTTACGGAATAACCTAACTCATACGTCATCGAACACTGCTGAGCGTGCACGTCTGCTGGTTGTGGGAGAATGGGAGTCAGGTTTGTGGCTGCAAGCACTCCCGTCATCATGACGTCGTCATGGACGACG